>PVKS010019012.1:0-39111 GCA_004027875.1 Aplodontia rufa
GTGGCTCCTGTGTCCCTCACTGAACTGGCTCCTGTGTCCTCACTGAGCTGGCTCCTGTGTCCCTCACTGAGGTGACTTCTGTGTCCTCACTGAGCTGGCTCCTGTGTCGTTAGAAGGCACTTACCATGGGCTGGCCAAAGAGAACGGCAGGTCCCCACTGCCCCACCCAGGCCCACTCACAGGGCACAGCTGATCCAGTCCTGGTTATCACCACGCCCCACTCTTCTACCTCCCTCTCATGCCGCCCAGTGCTGACCGACCCCTGCAGTCCAGGTCTCCTCTTTCCACTGTGGTGGGGACAGCAGGGGTGGAGCTCTTGCTTTGGGACCCCGCAGGACCCCCTCCATCACGCCTTTCCACGCTGAGGCCAGAGGAGGGCATCGTCCACCAAGGTGCAGTCCAGCGGGTTTAAGTCTCAGGACCCGGCTCCTCCCTGCAGTGACAGAGCCAGCCCTGTGCACATGTTCGAGCCTAAGGAACCAAGGCCCTCCCAGGCCAGGCGTGGAGGACGGCAGCCATCACTGCCTCCTGGGCCCTCAGCGGCACCCATCTACTCCACCCTGCAGCTGGACGCCTTGGAGGGTTAGCAGGTGGAGGGTTGAGCTTGAGGCAGGTACAGCACAAGATCGGAGGCAGGAATCTGGAGAGCTGGGAGCCACACCCAGCTGCAGCAGACCTAAGCCCCGGGGCCCCAAAGGCACTAATGAGGTGTTTGTCACTGTCCCCAGCTCCCTCGAGACTGCTCTCAGCTAGGGCCAGGAGCCAAAGGAGCTCTGCCAAGCGAGTGTGGCATCCCAGGTGGCTCAGCCTTCACCCAGATGCCCTGGGAGGGAGTGGGCAGCTAGTGCTTGGTGCCTCCATGCAGGAAGCAACCACTGAGCACCGACTGTTTATCAGAGCCAGATGGCTGGGGTTCCTGCAGCTAGGTACCCTGAGCTCTGTGCTGCGGGGGGTGGGGATGAGGAGGCCAACCTGGACACTCAGCAGTGGGGTTGGGGCCCTGGGCAAGCCACATGTACCCTGCCCACCCATGGCCGTGGCTGTGAGCATGGAAAGGAGAGCAACCGGCTCCTAGGGTGCCACCCTGACACCACTGCAAACTGGAAACACACACCTCCCAGCAACAGTGTCCACCAGGCCCCCGAGGACAATCCTGTCCAGCTGCAAGACAGGTCTCTGTCCCCACCTCAGCCTTCAGGAAGGGGTCTGCGTGGACATGCAGGTGCCACACTGAGCTGACCCCTAGGTCAGGAGGAAGACGACAGCCCTGAGCAACGGAGACGCAAGCTGCCCGTTCAGCAGAACAGGGCAGATGACATGCCACACACAGCAGCCGGGACAGGGAAAGTGCCCCCTGGGACGGTTCTAATAGACCCTTCCGGGCTGCTGGAGGACACCGATGGGGTTGCTGTCCGTGAGCCCAGGGCCAGGCGAGGCTCTGCCAGCAGGAGAGGCTCGCAGTGCACACGGAGCCCAGGACTGTGCTGACTGCTGTCACTATCACTTGGTGGCCTCAGACAGGGCTATGAGCTGCAAGAGGTCACAGGAGGGGCCTGCTGGGCAGAGGGCTCTGCACAGCGAAGGCCCAGAGGCTCCTGTGTGCTGTGGCCTCTCCTCAAAGCTCAGGCACGGGCTAAGCTGCTTCTCTTCTGGGTGTGCATGTGACAGAAGAGCATCGGAGAAGGAAGAGACAGTGGTGGGAAACTCACCGCGAATGCACACTGGAAGGCGCCAGGAGCCCGGCCCTTTGCCCCAGCCAGCCTCAAGCTCCGGCTCCACTTGCCAGCCACCCAGGGCCCAGTAATGACAAGGACGTGTGTCACTGGGTGGCAGCACAGGGCTGCTCAGAGTCCGGAGGTCAGGATCCTGGCAGAGGCATTCATTTCCAGCCTCCGGATACTTCAGTGCATGAGAGGGCACAGCATGTTTCTGCTGCATGACCTGAGGTTCTGCCAACGCGGGACACCTGGCTTCCCAGAAGCCACCATGCAGGCAACCATGGGGCTAGTGGGGAAATGGCAGTGGACACACTTGGTCCTCGTCAAGAAGCTGACAAGGACACAGGGGTTTTACCGTGCTGAGTGGCTGAGAAGCCCCAGCAGGGTGAGACACAGCCCTGGAGCTGGATGTGACTTGGGTTTCCCGGGAAGCACAGCGGGACGGTCGTAGGGTCAGCCACCAGGACAGGGTGCCAGGAGCCCAGGGCCCTTAGGTGTGTGCCTGTTCCCTGCTTTCCTGCGTGGCTGGCAGCAGTGTGTCCATGGAGGGTTTCTGGTGGATGAAATCGCACAAAGGAACACAACCCTGCTTAGTGTCACCTGGTCTATCAGCTCAGCAGCAGAACCGTTAGCCCTGCCAATCGTATTGGAACAGAGTCTCATTTTCAAAACAAGCGTCCTAGTTCACTTGATTATCGCTACCCAGAAACTCAGCTTCAGCCTCACTACGTCACTGTGCCCACAGCCCAGGGCCGGACCCCACTGTCCTGCCTACACTGGCATCTCTGTGGTAGAAAGAGGCCACCAGGTACCTAACAGCGGTGACAGCTGGGACTTGTGAGCTCAGGCTTGCGAGGCTGGCAACACCAGGCTGTGGCCCTGGTTGTCCCTGAGGGACAGCGGGTACCTTTTCCAGCAGGCAACAGGTCCCCTGAGGGTTTAAGCAGGTAGGGCCATGGCAGATCACAGGCTGCCACATGGACAGGCTTCACCTGGAGACGAAAGTCCCACCCCTGCAGAGGGAGGTCGTGGCCCTGAATTCACCCCGAGTTTCAGCGAGAGAGCAGAGTGTGAGGTCTGGAACCAGGGGCTCCTCTCTGTGCTGTGTGCGGGGGTAAGCCATGGACCCCTCCTCAAGGTGACTGGGAGGACTTAAGTTCACAGAAATAATAAATATTTTGAAAGGCACATTTGCGGGGCTGGAGCGGTAGCTCAGCGGTTTCGGTGCTTGCCTGGCAAGCACGAGGACCCGGGTTGAAACCCCAGCACAAAATGCACAACCAAGTGTTGGAGCAACTAAGGCCATGTGAAAAACTAAATAAAGTTGTTTCTCTCTTTCTCTGTCTCTCTCACTGTCCCTCTCTTTATTAAAGAAAAAAAAAGAGCCATGTTTGCGGGGCTAGAGCAGTGGCTCAGTGGTTTCAGTGCTTGCCTGGCAAGCACGAGGACCCGGGTTCAAACCCCAGCACCACGTACACAACGAAGTGTCAGAGCAACAAAGAACACATGAAAACTAAATAAAATTGATTCTTTCTCTTTCTTCCACTGGAGGGGATGCTGGAGGGGCTGTGGAGAGATAGGCACACTAACACACTGTTGGTGGAGCTGCAGACTGGTACAGCCACTCTGGAAAGCAGTGTGGAGAACCCTCAAAAAACTAGGATGAGCCCACCATACGATCCTGCTATTCCTCTCCTGGGTATTTCCCCAGGGGATTTAGAATCAGCACATTACAGTGACACAGCAATATGTTCATAGCAGTTCAATTTACAACAGCTAAATTATGGCAACAACCCAGATGCCCCTCACTGGATGAATGGATCCAAAAACTGGTAAAAAAAAAAAAAAAAAAAAGAAAATACCATTGAGTTCCACTCAGCAATTAGAAACAACAGAACTGTAGCCTTTGAAGGCAAATGGATGGCGATAGAAGAAATCATGCTGAGCAAAGTCAGCCTAATCCAGAGTCAAGGGCCAAATGTCTTCACTCATCTGTGAGCCTGGAGCTAGCAGCCCCTGGCCGGTGTGAAAGGTGGTCAATCTCATGTATTAAACCCGGCAAATGTGTAGTGACACACAGCCTAGGGCATTCGTAGAGAGGTACCGGGAACGAGGAGAAGAGAGGCAGGGGGAGGGGTAAGGGGGAGAGTTTAGGGTGGGCTCTAGGGGGTAAATCTAATTTTAAGAATATATACATATCGGGGCTGGAGTGGTGGCTTGGTGGTTAATGCACTTGCCTGGCATGCACGAGTACCCTGGTTCAAAACCCAGCACCCATGTGCACAAATAAGTGTTGGAGCAACAAAAGCCATGTGTAAAACTCAATGAAAATTAATCCTCTCTGTCTCTCTCTCACACTGTCCTTCTCTCTTTGAAAAAAGAATATAAACATATATTGTCTTATTGGAAGCATTTTTGATTGTACAATAACAAAATTTCTTTTCTTTTTTCTGGGCTGAGGACCAAACTTGGGCCCTTGCGCATGCTAGGCAAGTGCTCTGCCACTGAGCTAAATCCCCAACCCCCCAAAATTTCTTAATAAAAAAAAGTCACATTTGCGAGGTGCAGGGGTATACCCATGTAATCCCAGACCTGGGAGGCTGAGGCAGGAGGATCACAAGTTCCAGGCCAGCCTGGGCAACTTAGCAAGACCCTGTCTCAAAATAAAAAAATTAAAAGGGGGTCTGCAGCGGTGGCTCAGCAGTTACGGCACCTGTCTGGCATGTGTGAGGATGCGGGTTCAAACCCCAGCACCACACACACAACAAAGCCACATGAGAAACTAAATAAAATTTGATTCTCTTTTTCTTTCTCACTGTCCCTTTCTCTCTCTTTTTATAAATTGATTTTCTCTCACTCTCTCACTGTCCCTCTCTCTTAAAATAATAAAAAATAAAATTAATAAAATATTAAAAAATAAATAGGGCTGAGGATGTGGCTCAGTGGTTATGCGCCTCTGGGTTCAATCTCTGGTATGTGTAAACAAATTAATTAATTAATTAATAATAATAAATAAATTAAAAGTTACATTTTCGAGATGGCCGGACACGGGCATCTCGACTAAAATTAAATCACAGCAAGGACCAGGGGCCACTTGCAAGACAGGACGCAAGTTCAGATGGTGGGGGGGACGCGAGGCAGCCTCAGGCCCCAACGCAGAGACAAGGAAAGGCCACACCCGCACAGGTGGGGGAGACAGGAGCACCCTCCCCAGCCAGGGCCCTCAGAGGCGGCAGGAGCTGTCCAAGGTGCTGATCTGCAGGCTCTCCCAGGGCCTGTCCTCCTGCATCAGCCAGGCCGAGGAGCTGTCCCACTCTGCAGCTGAAGAGTTCTGAGAAGGAACAGTGAAGGTGACAGATGCAAGATGTTCAAATGGCTCAGGATGACCTCACCTCACACAGACTTGACTGTAATTCCAAACGCCGAGGAAACGCTCGTGCCCCCAGGGCCAGAGAAGGTGAGCACTCACTTTCCCGAGAGCCAGATCCACAGATGGCGCTGCGGCCCGGGAACGCACGCTGAGCGCTGCGGCCGTCCTGGACACCCTTACGAGGCCATGGCCTCAGAATCCTGCTCAACCCAGGGCTCCAGACAGCTGCTCCAGTCAATCTAGGGCGGCAGTGAGCTGGTCACCTCCCGCCCAGGCTGCTAGTCTAAGCAGGCGCCGGCTGCAGACACCGGGGCGGGGCCGTCTGGGGCCTGGCTGTGGGTGCTCCAGCTGGGCAGAGCTGAGTGGTAGCTGAGGTCACTGTGACTGGCACCCTGCCGGCAATCGCTACCTTGTTCAGCCACCGCATGTAATTACACCTCGGGCGCCCGGCAAGCACCCTGCTGGGGAAATTGCTAATGGGATCTTGGGTTAGGGAGGGGAGGACACGGAGCCCTGGCAGCCTGGCCCTGCAGCCAGCCAGACTTCCCCAGGTCAGGGTGTACAGCTGCCTCGCGGACCCCAGGGATCGATCCTTCCACTCCACCTGCTGGTGGGCAGCCGCCCTCCAAGACCCATGTGTCCGTGCCCTGGACGGCACAGGGCCCTCCCTCTTCATGGCAGCATCTCAATGCCTACCAGGTACCGTAGGTGGAGAGAAAGGACGGGAATGGGGCAGGGGAGAGACAAGGAGGGGAAAAAAGATTCAGAAGGAGGGTAGAGAGCAGACGGCAGAGGGGAGATGAAGTGGGTCCTCGCCCGACCCCGTCTGCCTCCTCACAGGAGTGGAGACAGGAACCAACTGCTTGGGGTTGGGTGCTCGCCCGCTGTGGCCCCGGGAATCCACCTGTCCCTCCTGTTCTCACTTACTCACTCAGAGTTTGTTGAGCATCCATGTGAGGCTGGGTGGTGCCTGGCACCCGAGCCCAGGTGACGTGGGAAGTGTCTCCATGTTCACAGGAGGTGCGCGCCTAGCAGGTTGCTCTACCAGGCCAGGCAGCTGCAGCTCAAGCTCAGGGTGCTCAGGGGACTGCAGAGCAGGGGCACTGAGGTCCTGAGGATGGCCACTATGGCCAGGTATGGCAGAGAAGGCTGTCTGTCCCCTGGGAGTCACTGGCCCCTTCCACCTCAGGTACCAAAGCCACAGGGGTTCAGCCAGCTCCCTGCAGCCCAATTCTGGTTGGTCCTTGTGGGATGCTGTGTCCTCTCCCTCTTCCTCCTCCCTGTGAACACTGGGACAGAAGGGGCCTGAGCACCGGTCACCTGAGTGTGGCCTCTCACAGGTCAGTGCTATTTCCTTTAACCACAACGTCCACATAATGTAAGGCCTGCTTTTCTGTTTTCAAGGACGTGGCTCAGGACCTTCAGCATGTCCCCTCCCAGGGCTGGTGACCACGCTGATATACTTCCAGAACATTCTCATCACCAGAACAGGAGCCCTGATTGGGAGTGCTCAGTCCCACCCCGTCTGCTGGGTCACATGAGTCTGCACCTGCTCTGTGTCACTCAGGATTAGCCTTTGGTGACTGTCCTCGCTCCCTGGCACCATGTCCTCAGGGCTCTTCTGGGGTCTGGTCAGTTGGCTCTTAACACCAGATGCTGGGGGCCAACCCTGCCCACCACACCTGCAGGGGAAAGCCAACCCCATGAGGCCACATCTGCACACCAGGTCCTTCAGAAGGCAGTGGGGTTAGGTGAGGGCTGAAGGGCGGAGCTGGACGTGCGGTTCTCGGGCTCCCAGCCTGAGCGAGAAGGTGTTGGCTGTCTACACGGTCCCACCTGTGGTTCTGCTCAGCGAGCAACTCAGGGGAAGAGGAAGCCGGGGCAAGGCAGGAGGGAGAGGAGAGGGTGCTGAAGGTGTGGCAGGAAGCCAGTGGGTACAGCTTGAGCCCAAGCCAGGCCTCAGCATCCGCGGGCGGTGCTAACACATGGCCACCAACAGCCCCACGTTCCTGAGCGCTCGCTTCTCCCATTCCACGTGCAGCCCTCTCTGTGGACACACCTCGCTGGAACACCTGCTGTCTGGCCGCAGAAGGGGGACGCTGCAGCCCTGAGCCCAAGGCCTCAGCATGGATGCTGGTGGGAAGATGGAGTGGCGCAGGGTCTGCCCAGGAGAATCGTGACCTGTGTCCACGCAGATGCTGGTGTAAGAGCAGACGCGCCAGCCGCCCAGGTACTCATCAACCCAAAGGGGTGGGAGCAGCCGGTGCTCTCCACAGCGGAGGTGAACCCCACCATGAGCAGCGGCTGCTCCGGGTCCTGCAGCCAGGTTTAAGGAGCGATTCAAAGTTCCTTGCAGGGTGTGGTCCCCCTCTGTGAAATGTCAGGGGAAGGGGCGTGGGGAGGGACAGGAATAGGCCACCATTCCTTCAGGGGTGAAGGTGCTCGGGACACTAACAGTGGTGGCCACTGAGTCTTGGAGACTGAGAGGTAGCTTCCAGGCACCCTCCCCCTCAGGAGGGCCGGTCACGGAGCTCCACTCTGCTCATCGACCACGCCGCTCCCTTTGGGACCTGGCACAGTCTGCTTTGCCAGTGCTCCATTGAGGACCTCCATGCTTCAGTGGGGCTGTCAGCCAGGGTGTCCTCTCACATCTGGGGGTCACGTGACCCAGCCTGGCTGAGCAGAAGCCCCGCCCTTGCTGGCAGGGATCAGGCAGGTGACTTCGGGGGCCCACCTGCCTCTCCAGGTCATCAGGGCACGGGCCCTGGGAGAGAATGGCCTGTATTCTCCGCAGGGTTGAGAACTGAAAGGGTCCTGTGGCATTCACATGTGCTGGTGTATCCTGGCACGTGCAGGGAACCCTCAGGAACAGCATTGAACACACACAGGAATGCAGAACCAAGGGAGGGAAACAGCCTGATGCTGAGTCCCTGGATCAGGCTGTGCCTGCAGCCCACCCACAGCTTGGAAACCAGTTGGTCCCTTCTTGCTTGCGTTACTTTGAGCTGCTATTCTGTTGCTGCCTACCAAGTCCTGCTCACACAGCCAGCTCACACTTTACATAGGCATAGGAGCGGAGAAAACCTCAGAAGGCCAAGTTCAGCAAGGCCCATTTCCCACATCACCCCCTCCTGCCTGCAGGCTGGGCAGGCTGGGTCCGGAAGCTCAGGTGACTCCGGGGCCCTGCAGAGGGGAAACGGGTCTGCCAACGTCCATCAGAAATTTGCGGCAAGCAGAGAAGGGCTCAGACTGCGAGGCCAAAGGCCCCAGTGCCGAGGGGCCACTGGGACAGCGTGACTGAATGGCGATGGAGATGACAGTGACGTGTGGTCCCGAGCCAGGCGCTCTGAGCCGGGAGCCCTGGTGCCTTTACTCGCGAGACTGCGGGGCACAGCGGTCATCACGGCAGTCATCAGCCCAGTCCACAGAGTAGAACATGAGGCTCAGAACGCAGGGGCAGCAGAACCCACCACCACTTCTCCAAAGATGGAGGAGGAAGGGGCTTGCACTGCAACAGAGGCCTGGAGTCAGATCAGAGTGGACAAAGCCCTGCCAGCCACCAAATCCTGGGGCACATTGCCGAGGTCCTGTGGGGTCCAGTCCCTGGGGCCTTTCAGTGGTAACTGCTTCTCTTGGGAGGCAGGGAGTCCGAGGGTGTGGGCTCCACAGCCCCTGCACCTCCTCTGGGCTCCAGGCCCCCCCACCCCAGGGTTCCTGGACGTGGCCTCTCAGGACTGCCTCCTGCCTCCCCAGTCCCCCAGGGAGCCTTCTGAGTCTAGGTGGAGTCTGAGCGGGGAGGAGGGTGTGGGGAGCAGAGGCTGGAGCCTTCTGAGTCCAGGTGGAGGCTGCGGGAGTGGGGGGTAGAGGCCCTCATCTGGAGTACACGGTTGGAAAAGGAGGGGACAGAGGCATGACAACCACCCTGCCTGCACCTACAGCAGGTCCCTGGCCCTCAGGACGAGAACTGGGAGGTGGTGCAGTTGGGTGGGCACTAGCCGTCCACACCTCCCAGCCCTCAGAAGCTGCCAGACACACTCAAGGCAGGGATTTCCTGGACGGCTGGGATAGATCAGCCTGGAGGCTGCCAGGCCCCACAATGTAACCCACCAACCCCTCACCCCTTGCCCCGTCTCTGCGGGATTTGAACACCTGGGCCAGCCTCTCCTTAGGTTGCCAGGCCAAAGCTGGCAGATGGGACGTCCGCCCACCAGAAGGGCTCTGCCAGCATGTGGTGGCCCTCCCACGGAGTCAGGAAGCCACCGCCTGGCACGTGCCACCCTGGCCGGAAGGGCCCCTCAGGGCAGCCCAGTGTGGGCAGGGAGGGACCCAGGCACGCACGGCCTCAGCCAGGCTGGCCACATCCATGTCTATGAGTGCCCTCTGGTTCCCGGAGTGAGCTGATTGGGGGCTGCTGAGCCCCAGGGCTGTGGCCAGGGCCTGGGTGTGGCGGGCTGCTCCTCTCCAGCTCTGGGGAGGGCGCTCCCTGGCCCTCCAGCTTCCAGGCCGGCCTCCCCCCACCTTCAATGTGGTGCTCCCACCTCTGCTTTGCCACCGTCTCTGCCTCCACCTTCCTGCCTCCCTCTCAGAGGACCTAGGATGGCGCTGGGCCCCTGCAAGCCAGGCTACAGAGGCCCCGTCTGCAGAGCCCCTTCTGCCACCTGGGGTAATGCATCCAAAGCCATGTTTTGCAGGGGACGATTCAGCCCACAGCAGGGAGAAGCCCCTCAACGTCGCGCCATCAGCGTGGCCTCCCCTGGAGAGGTAGATGGAGCAGCCTTCTGGCTGGGTACTGAGGCACCGCTGACCTTAAGTTCACCGGCATCTTCTCGCCCGTTGCAGGGGACAGGGTGCAGAAATGCCCTGACCAGGCCAGGTGGCCTCTACAGCCTTGCTTGTAAGGCTGAAGTGCTCGAGTTGAGGAGGCTGGGAGCCTGTGGTGTCCACACTGATGTCACACAGCCCTGGATCAGAGCTGCACAGACGTCAGACACCAGTGAGAAGGGACCGGCCAGGGAGCAGTACAGCACAGCCATCACTGGGAAGGGACATGGGCACATGCATGGACACAGTCGACCCTGCTGCAGGGATGCCGGGCGCCACCCATAGCACCAAGCCTGGGTACACTGCTCTCCTATCCACGCGTGGTAAAGCCGCTTTAAGATGAGCAGGAAGGGATCGATGAACATGGGCAGTAAAGCCGAGCGCTTACCCTCCCAAGTAAAGTAAGGGCGATTACAGCAGCAATGCTACCGAAGCAGCCCGCTGGCAGCCTAGCGGCTGCTGGGGAACAAATAAGCAAGTGGCCTTTACCGCGGGGGCGAGGCTGACCGTCCTCTGGGTGGGATGGAGCGAGACAGTGCCCATCTCTTCACACACACTGGCTCCCAACTTACAGACTAGGAATTACTGGTTTCTGGAATCTTCCATGTGACACTTTCAGACCACAGCTGGCCGTGGGGAAAGAGGAATCACAGACGGGGCAGGGCTGCGAACCTGCAGACTCGTTGGTGACAGTCTGAAAATCTCTAAGGGGCTGCAGCACCAGGGTGCTTCCCACACATCTGTCTGACTTTTTAACACTTTAAGGACATAGCAGTGGGTCCACGGGGGCTTTGCACAGCAGCTCTGGGCTCTGGAGCAGGACCCCTGACTCGCAGGGACGGACCTTCTGCCCTGGAGGCCACTGCAGAGAGTGCAGGGAGCCCAAAGCCCCCAGGGCTGGTAGGCACTGTCAGGAAGGTTCGGGGGTGTGGGAGCCCCGCAGCAGGCTTGTCCCCTCCCGCCAGCAGCAGCTGTGTCTAAAGGACACTTCAGGGATCCAGCACCACCCCTCCTCACCAACAGGGGGCTTAGAGTACAGCCTGGTCTGCAGGGCCTCCTGCCCAGGCTGCCCTCCTAGCTCTAGAATGCAAGCACACCCACAGCTCCCTCCCCGGAGTGCCCTCAGGGACAATCCCAACCTGCTACAAAGACCTGCCTGACTAAGGATGCTGGACAGGGCCACCATTAGCCGTGTGTGCCCTGGGTGCACAGGAGGAGGAGCACACGGTGCTGGGATTTGTCCTCCAAGTGTCCAGCCAAGGTCTGCACACACCCAATGTCATGGCCAGAGACGGTGACACCCAATGTCACAGCCAGTACGCAGCTACACTCGGTGTCCCACTGCCCACGAAGACCCAGCTGGCCTCAACTCACACGAGGACCACACTTGTCTGCGCTCTGCAGCCCACTTCCTGCCCCTACAGCCCTGACCTGAGCCTCCCCATCCCCGGGAACCCCCTGTGGGGAGGCACAGACCCTTGGGAAGCTGCTCTACGCTCCCCATGAGCCATTTCCAGGGGACAGCTGACTGCAAGCTCCAGGCTGCAGGTTTAGTGGCAGACAGGGGACGTTATGAAATAGGGCCCTGGGCAGGCCCTGGCCTCCCACCTGGCCTTGGAAACCTGAAGAGTGCATCTGAGGCAAGCTGGGCGTCCCCTGGGGACTTGTCTTTTCTTTTCCTTAAGATAGGGCCTTGTTAAGTTGCCCATCCTCCTGCCTAAGCCTCCAGATCCATGCCTGGCCCCCAGCAGGGTCTTGAGGTGCCTGCCCGAGGCTGTGTGTCCCTCTCGGGATTTTCATCTTGCCATCACAAGCCCCTCCATGAGCACCCAGGCGATCTCCCCTCATCCCCCCTATGCAGAGCAGGTGACCTGCTGCACACACAGCCGGCTGTGCCTGCGACAGGAGGGCCCCACTCATCAACAATAGGTACAGTGGCACCCACAGGGCAGGGTCCCCTCCTGCTGACCGCCAGACAGTTCCACCTGAAACCCCTTGTGAATGAAGTCTGTCACCCTCCCTGTGACCTTGTGGTGCCACTGCCAGCCCCAGTCCTGGTCCCCAGCTGGCTGTGTGTAGGCCTCAGTGTCCGCCTTTACGGGATGATGCCACCCTCAGAATGCACTAGCAGCTGCACAGCTGCTCGGTGTCCTCCCACCTGGCCTGAGGTCCCTGCCTTTCATTTGCACTCCACTCTGGTCAGTGGCCTCCCGTGTCCTCTCTGCACCCCAAAGCCTAAGTCCATTGAGGAAGAGCAGCTCTGGACCTGTAGCTCAGGACGGAGCTTCAGCCCCCAGGTGGCCGAGGACAGTGCTGTCTCCCAGGCTCACACCAGGAGTTCAGGTAGCCTTGGCCCTGCGAGGCTGGCTTGGAGCAGGGCTGGCAATGACATCGGCAGTGACAACAGTGCCAACCACGCACACCTGACCTCACATCACAGGCTCAGAGAAGGCTGCTCAGCGGTGACGAAGCAGCTGGATGTAAGCAGGAGCTGAAAAGCAAAGGTCCTGGAGCCTCCTTTCTCTCAGCCACAGTGTCACTGCCAGACCCTGCAACTGGGTGAGCACCCATGGCCTGGGAGACCACCCAGGGGGATGGAAGGGACGTGCTGTGACAGCGCAAGCCACACGTCACGGGGCCCACATCTCCATGCATGAAGCAGGGGCACCTGGGTCAGCCAGGCCCTTCTGAGCAAAGGGGCCAGGCTCCAAAGCCCAGCTGTACACATGCGGCACCAGGGCCCACCTAAGTCCACGGCCCTGCTGCACCATGACAGATTCAGGCCCTGCCGCAACCCTAGTGCAGCAGATGGGCCTGGGGTCAGGGTGGCCAGCAGGGCTGAGGGTGCACACGACCTGCTTCAGAGGCCCAGCAGGCGTGAGCTAGGGGTAGGGAGGGCCCATTGGTGGCTCACACCTGTCCACACAGAGACCCATCCTTCCACCTACCAGGGGAAGTGCACTGAGGCCTCCCCCGGAGCCGGGGGCCAGCTCTGGCCAGGCAACATCTGGGGCTGGTGACTCACCAGCTGCTTTGCCATCTCTCGCCCTCCCTGCCGGGCCCCTGGGATTTCCCCCTGTTGTGGAGGCCACAACATGGGTCAGGGCCTCCCCATCCCTGTACTCTCCCCCGTGGGGACCGCAGGCCACAGGCAGGGCTGGGAGATGCTCTTAGTGGTGGCATCCCCTACTCCACAGACAGGGAGACCAGGGCTCAGGGAGAAAAACTGCCCTAGCTACCACCTGCATTGGCCCCAAGCTCAGCCCCCAACCCCTAGTCCTCGGAGGAGACCAGCTCCTCACAATGTCCTGGGGGTCTGTCTTGAGACTGCCAGCACCCCACGTCCTCTTTCCTGACAATGGTCACCCGGCCACTGGGCTGAACACTAGTCAGTCCGCAGAGAGGTCTTCCGGGACCCTGTGCTTCTGCGTCACAAACCCACAGCAAGAGCCCATTCCCCGGCCGCAGGGAGCCCTTGGGAGCACCTCCAGCCCAGAGCTGCACTCTGGGTCACAAAATGCGAGAGAAGCATAGATCTGAACAAGGAGGAAGCCGAGGCAGACTCCAACGGCCATCCCTGGACGACCCCAGGCCCCAGCCGTGTCTCCTTCCTCCCGAGCCTTCCTCCCTGATTTTCCCTCCTGAAGCCAGCGTTACCTTCTCGATGGGAAAATACCCTTGACCCTGATTCGTTCTCAAACACCCTGAGAGCTCACGCACAGCCTGTTCATTCCCCTGCCCGTGCTCTGGGGCAGCAGGGTGGGGCGCGGAGTAGCTCTGGACCCCAGAACTCCACGTCTTTGCAACAACCCGTCCCTTCCACCCCGAGACACCCAGAGGTGCCACCAACAGGCACAGCCTCACTTGCTTCTCTGCCACAGGTCAAAGGCCACCAAGACCCAGCCAAATGGGCAGCCCTTCACCTGTGCTAAGGTCAGCCTGAGCGGTGCCTGAGCCAGGGCCTTGGCTGAAGACCTTCAGGCCTGCATCAGCTTGGGGACACAGGAAAGAGCCTCCTGGCTGCACACCAGGTCCTCCCTGGCCCTCAACCCCATCAGACCCCTGCCCCTCCCCAGCCCCTCCCCCACCCCACCCCTTACTTCGGAGGCCTTCTGAGGCCCTGGTGACACCACCCAGTACCTGCAGGGCTCAGGGGCAGTGCCCACAGCACCAGCTTCCAAGGGCAGCTCCCACCTCCCATGGCCCAGCTGAGACCAGCCCAGGCTCACAGGGCTACAGCCAGGCCCTGCACATCCTCCTCAGCCCTCGGTTCCTGCGCTCTGCAGACACCAGATGTGAGTCCACACACCCATCCACAGCCATCTCTGGACCTGGTCCTTGGCCCCGGTGGCCCCTCTCATCCTGAAATTCACTGTCTCGCCTCCCCTCCAGGGCTGCTGCTGCTAGCCCAAAGCACCAAGTCTCACAAGCCCCCCATGGCCACCCACAGCAGCTCTGATCAGCAGGCTGTCACTGGAGCCCACAGAGGGTCTGGGTGGCCCTGCAGTAATGGGCACACCACCCCCACCTGGTGGCAAAGCCCACCCTCAGTGAGCTGCTGTCCAGCATTCTGCCAACCTCAGGGCCACCTTCTCTGTCCCTCCACAGCTCACACTGAACTGGACAGGGCCACGGCCCAGTGGCTATGGCTTCCTTGCCCCTGCCGAGGCTACTGAGGACCTCCAAGGCCCTGAGTGCCCTGCCGCGCTGCCCCTCGCCCTCCTACCTGGAGGCTGCGATCTCTGCCTTCTGCTTGGCGATGGTGGCCGCCCGCTCGGCCGCCTCCACGGCGCGATCCACCTTCTCGCGGGTCTTGCTGGCACGCAGCGGGATGAGGTTCTTGCGCTTGCCGCTCACGAGGGTGTTCTGCTTGTACTTGCCCTCCTCCTTGGTGCCGTCGGGGAAGGTCATGCAGCCGTAGCCGTGCCGCCGGTTGCCGGCCCACTCGCCCTCATACCTGAGCCCGTCGGAGCGCTGGCTCACGCCGAAGCCCGAGCGCTTGTCGTTCTTCCACTCGCCCACATAGGTCTCGGTGGTGGTGGCGTCTATGTCGTCCTCGATGACTGCCAGCTCGGCCTCGGCCTCGCCCAGGCTGATGGTGGAGTGGATGTCGCTGGCCGTGGAGCTCACGGTGCTCAGGCCCGCCTCGCTGCGGAAGGAGCTCTGCTTGCTGCGCTGGCTGGCCAGGCTGCTCTTGGACTCCGACTTGCGCAGCTTCAGCCCGCTCAGCAGCGAGCGCCGGAACAGCCCCTTCTTCTTGCTCTTCAGGATCTCGGAGTCGCTGTGGGCCACCAGCACGAAGCCACCCCGGGACACGGCCGGGCTGCCGGCCACCGCCGGGGAGGCGTCCGGGTGCAGCGCGGTGCCGTTGGTGTGCTCACTGCGCAGGGAGTTGATGGACGTCCTCAGGGGCGAGCGGATGACGGCCGCCATGCCGTAGGGGACGCTCTGCCGCACGCCATAGCCTTGGCGCATGCCACCGACCCACTGGCCCTGGTATGTCCCTGAGGAGACACAGAGAGGGTCAGCACTGAGGGCAGTGATGGAGGAGGCCCGGTCCCAGAATGTCCCAGAACCGTCCCTCCACACTGCTCTGCCTGTACCTCCCACCTCCCTGACACACGGGGCGGGGGGTGTGAAGTTGAGCTTCGCAACTTGTCACCAATGGCTACTGTCATAGAGGCTTGCCTCCTGCCTCCCACAGGTGGACTTCATTCTCTTAGAGGCTAGGGAGGGGAGGAGACACTGCATCTGAAGCACAGCGAGGTGCAGGATCCAGAGGGTGCCGGAAGCCCTGCGAGTGCAGAGGGAGGTCCTGGAGGGGAGTACAGCCAGGGGAGTGGCCGCTGCCACCTGCCCAAGCAGCTGTAGGGACACAGGCCTGGCTGCCTTGGGGGGCAGCAGCTCCCCGTGCTGGAGGCACCCAAGAAGCTCTGGAAGTTGGCTCTGTGGGGACACTACACAAGTGCATGGGGCAGTGCATGTCCCCGACCATGGGGCATGACAAACAGCAGACTCCATGACCCCAAAAGAGTCAGGGGCTCTGATATCTGAACACACTGTTCCCAGCAGGAGGAAGCACCCTGTGTGTCCACAGATGAATGAATAAATGAAACGCTGGTACAAGGGAGCAGTAGACAGCCATGAAGAGGGATTAAGCCCCAGGGGCCCTGCAGTACCAGAACCTGAGGTCATTACACAACCAAATGAAGCCAGACGCAGATGGGCAGGCTCCGCGCAGTCTCCCAACACGGGGTCCCTGGAGTCATTAGGTCCACATAGACAGAAGGAAAAGGGCCCCTGGGGGATGCAGGTGGGATAGGGCTACTGCTCGATGGGGACCGTTTCTCCCTGGGGTGCTAGGGATGGTGGTGCCACACATGAGTGTGCACTGAGTGGCTGAAGAGCCAGGTGCGGTGAGTAAGGCGGGAGGACCACGCGTGCCCAGGAGCTCAGGGCAGTCTCCATCTCAAGAAGAAAAGCAAGAGGTGCTCAGGATGGTGAATCCCAGGCTGCGCAGAGCGCAAGAAAGCCGAAAGTCTCTGGCCCTTCCTGACCTTCGGTGTCCTTCTCTACAGAACAGGCACTGAAACTCCTCACCCCACAGGTTGCTGGGAGACCTGCCTGTCCCCATGGGGCTCAGTGCACAGTGGACCTCAGCCATAGCCGAGCTCACCAGCAAGGCCCACGGGGTCTCGCCGCCCTGTTGAGGCTCTTGGGGACAGCACAGGGGCATCCACAGCTCCAGTCCACTGCAGACCCTGCAGACCAAGCCCAAGGCTGAACGGTGCCCACAGCCTGTCTGCCCACAGAGCGCTGTTGTGGAAAGCTGGAATCAAAGGCAGATCTCGAGTCTCCCGAGAGACTCTGGAGAGCCCAGGCCTTTTTTTCAGATGGCAGTTGCCACAGTCCCACCCTAGAGGGCAAAACCCAAGCCACTGCAGAGAAGGCGCCTTGCACGGTGGCCTGTGACCTGTCTCTGTCTCCCTCCCCACCTTTGCCTCAACTGCACATCCCGGCTTGTCTGTTCACATGCTCCCCTTACTCAAGCTGCCCACCCCTGCCAGTCCAATCCTACCAGGCCAGCCCACCTGCCCCATAACACCAGGAGGCTCCCAGTCACGGGCCAGCAGCACCCCTTACCCAGCACCCACTTTCCCTGGGCAGCCATCCAACATGCTCCAGATGGCTCGGGACAGCAGCCAGCCCCGGGTGTTCTGAAAGCATCTTTCCCGCTCAACTAGGCTACGAGCTCCCTCAAGAGGAAGGGCCTTGCAACAGCCACCTCATTCTCCGTGTGACAGCGGGCCCAGCCCTGGGCAGAGGACACATGTGCAAGAAGCACTGATCTTGCCAGAGCCTCGGACGAAGACCCAGAAAGCCCTTTGCACCTGTGGCAGAGGTGTCTATGCTACTGAGGAAGTGGCTGGTGACAGGGGTCTGAGGTCAGCTTCTCCACACCAACACCCCAGATCGGGGTCCTAGTGAATGGGGCTCATCTGGAGGTGGGTACGTGCAAGACAGGGGTCCAGGGCAGGAGGAGGGCAAAGATGAGACAGAGCTGAGAGAGGACACCAGTGCACCCCAGCCCCACAGGAAGCAGGGGGACACTCATCCCATCTGGAGGCAAGGAGGCGCATGCTGGCCATCTGCACCCCAAGACCAGGTCAGGCATGGGAAGCCTGCGGGAGGAAGCAGCTCACCCAGGGAGCAGGTCCATGACCAAGACACTGGGAGCTCTGGACTCCAGTGGCAGGACCCTGCCCAAGGGAGGTCATTGGCAGTGGGAAAGATCTCACCCAGGGAGGGGAGAGCTGCAGTGAAGGCCACAGGCCAGAATGAATAGCCAAGGGGCAAGAGACGTTTGGAGACAGACTCAAAGGGGACAAAGGCCAACACACGAAAACAAACAGGAAAGAATTTGGTGTGATCATGAAAAATGCAGGAGGGTGGGAAGATGTCAAAGAAACTAGAATTGAAATCCTCAAGAGATAGGAGGAACGAGAAGAAGATGCAGCGAACGAGGAAAGGCCAAAAAAAGAAAGGATTCCCGGAACTCCCAAGGTGATGGCTAACATAAGAACCCAGATAAATGAGTCGGAGGATGAGTTCAAGATCTTCCAGAAACTAAAAAAAAAAAAAAAAAAAAAAAAGACGAGGTGGGAAAATGCTGAGAAGAAAAGGCAAGAACTAATCCAGGAGGCCCCAAGTGTCAGGAGGCTCAGAATGCAAAGGAGCAAAAAGACCAAGGCACATGATAGGACCCAGGGGCCCACACACCTGCACAAGGAAGAGGAAGAGCCCACACCAAGACGGGGCAGCACAAAATCTCAGAACACCAACAGACTCTACGCGCTTCCAGAAGCAAAGGAAAGCGGGCTGCAGGGACGGACTGAGAAGCGGATGGACAGGACTGCACATCAGCAGCCTCGAGACATGTCCCCAGGGGAACTGCCCACCACAGAGTCTTAGCAAAATGCTTTCAATCCCACTTCTACACCGATTTGTCAGCCAAGCAACCAAGCCACAGAAATTTCTTCCATACATCCATTCTCAGGAAGCTACTTCAGGATGCACTCCACCAAAATGAGGGAGGAAACCAAGAGAAAGGAAGAGATGGGGAGACCAAACACAGCAAAGACAAAGGGGACTTCCAAGAAAATGGGGTGGGGGAGGGCAATCGATCCACAAGCAAGCATGTGTGAGTGTGAGTGTGTGTGTGTGCGTGTGTGTGTGTTACAGACAGAGAATCTGGCAGGTTGGTATGAGGGAAAGGCTGCATTGAGAGATGTTCTGCTGAGCATCTGGAAGGTAGGGAAAGAATTAGGCAGTGATTGAAAGAAAACTATGCAGCAAGGCAATTACTAAATCAAATTGCGTGACAGGGACAGAGGACACTGCACAGCTCCGCAGCAAGCAAGACGAGCACCGTATAGCACTGAAGAGCACAGAGGGAAGGGTCCTAGCGACTGACAGTCCTCCTGACTGACAGCAGGAAGTCACAGGTGACAAGCTTCATGTCCCCCACACACAGCAGATGTGCTTGAGGGAGCTGGAAGCCTGGTGAGAGCTGGTGGGTGTCTGGGGCCCGCCTTCCTAAGCACTGCATTTCCTGCACTTATTTCTCTGTAAACTCTGAGCACATGGCCCTGGGAAGGGTTAAAAGTCCCAAAGGGGCAGGGAGGAAGGACACTTTCACCAGAAAACCCCCAAACAATGGTAGTGCTTTCTTCAGCTGTGAAAACCAAGTCTTAGAGTTCGCACCTTGTAGAGGGAGTGGGCCTGAGCCTGCTGCATCTGGAGAAGCCGCAGGGGCAGCCACCAGAGGACACCAGGAGTTGGCCACGAGCAGCCACGGCATCCAGATGCCACACTGCAGGGCCAGCGGGGGTTGCAGCAGACCCCAGTAAGTTGCAGAAGGGACCCCATGTTTGCCCCCATGCTGCCCGGATGAGAAGGGATGGGGGGACACAGTGGCCAGCATCGGAGACTGGAGAGTGTGAGGAGTCACATAGGTGAGGCCTCAGATGGCGGGAGGACAAGCGTGAGGGACAGACACGTTCTATTGCTCCCTGCATGAGGCCCAGCAGCACCTCCATCCTGCCCTTCTGTCCCATGGGCTCATCATGAGAGCTTTTTTATATTAAGTACCTTTCTAGAGCAGTTTCAGGCTTAGAGAACACCGAGCCAATTGCTGAGCCCCCGGCACTCCCCAGCCCTTCCCCTTCTACCCCTCTCCATGTTCCCTGCACCGCGGAGGCTCGGGAGTGACACGTTGCCATCAGCTATGTCAGCGAGAGCCTACAGGCTGCACTGGCTGCCCTGCCATGATCCTGCTGTCCGCAACTAGGTAACACATACCGCATCGGAGGCAGCTGGTGCGCTGCCTGGGCTAGGTCAGCTGTCGCCTCCCCGCCCTGGGAGCCGCGGACCTTCTTCCTGCCGCCACAGCCCTGGTTTTCCAGTTTCCTGGAGTCAGAATCACACAGTGTCCCGTCTCTTCAAGCCATCCGCCTGCTGGCTTACCCACCTCCCATGGAAGGACATCTTTGTGGCTTGAGTCTGGGCAACTATGGGGCAAGGGGGTGTCTTTTTCACACGAGGAGAGAAGAAGCTGGTGGACCTGATCTCAGAAGAAAGGACACTCTTCATCTTCACCAGAAGCCTCACATCCCAGGCCATCTCAGGTGGGGCCTAAACTCCCCCAGGCTGCCTAGTAGTGGCCCACAGCTGCCCAGTTCGAATCCAAACCACAGCACCAGCCAGCATTTGCTGAGCATTCACAAAACACAAAGGCAGCACCAGGCTCAGAGAGGCATGGTGAGCTGCCCCAAGCCACACAGCAAAAAGCTGAAGGCCACATCTCTCCCCACTCAGTCCCTTCCAGAGCCAGAAGGAACTTCTGAGACTGAGGACCCAGCCCTCTGGCCCTGAGGTGGAGGCAGCCCACCCTCACCAGGGCATCTAGGAGAGGACGCCCAGTGAGGTCCTCCCTGGAGAACACAAAGCCCTCGACTCCCTCGGGCCCCTGAGCACCTCCCAGCCACAGTCACAGGCCCTGGGGGCCAACTCTGCCTCCCTCCTGCCCTGACCTCCCCGGGGTGGGCAGCGACTCTTTATCCACCTGCAGGGACGGGACAGAGCACTCACAGAATGTCCCACCATGCAAGGTCCCAAGGGTGCCTGGGTTCTCACCATGGTGTGTGAGGCGGACACATTGTTACTGTTCCACTTTTGGGTGCAAAAACTGAGGCATCACACAGTTCAGTTGCCCACAGTCCTAATGCTGAGCTAGGACCCCAGTGCCATGTCCCAGAAAGCAGGCTCCAGCTATGGTCACAGCATGTCCCCACCCAGCCAAGGACCAGCATTTGCGCTACTCACACCTGGGCGTGGAGGGCAGCACCTGAGACAGCGACTCTACACCAGACTCAGGGCCAAGAGGGGCTGCTGCTCCTGCCCCTGGCCTGCCAGCGCCACCCTCGGCCCAGCTTGGGAGGCTCGGGTATGCAGGCTAAGACCTGGACGTCCCTGGCCAGCCTCCAAGTTTTAGCCCCTGGCATGTCCTGTTGGGTCTCAGAGAGCAGAGGCCACCCCTGTCCCCCAACCCTGGATGCTTGGCCCCCCTTCTCCCTGCTGCCTCTCTCTTGCTGTGGGCTTGAACAGGGAGGTAGCGACAGGACCCAGCACAGCAGAGGCCTCTGAGCCCCACCCTTCTGGGCCTTTAGCAGCAGATACACAGTCAACTCAGGGGCCAAGACTCATTAGCTGTGGCCCACGGATGTCCTCTCCGACATCAATGCTCTGTGGAAGCCCTGTGAGGTAGGGGTGGCTGGTGGGCTGACACATGTGGATGACGCTCTGGGGTCTTGTGAGCCCCCTCCAAGGACAGCACTCCACCTGGAGTGGGCAGAAGTGGGCAGACCTGAACTTGCCCCCTGGGCCTGCTGGCTAGGTGACCCCCCAGCCCCACTCTCCCTGTCCACAAAACGTGGCGAAACCTCACTCCCTCTGAACTTGCACAGGAGCAGCGCGGGAAGGGCCCAGGGGACAGGAGCCCAAGCGAGGCCGCCAGATGCTCTGCCACCATCAGGTGACCTAACCTGGCACTGTCTCTGTCTGCCTCCTGTACAACGGGGTCAACGAAGCCATCCTCCTGGGGGCTGTGGGAGGACTCAGTGAGCGGCTGCAAAGCTCCTCAGGGTACTGCGGCATGCGTGGCAGGTGCTATGTTCACCGATCGCGACTCACTGAGGTCTGGGTGTGACCAGTGAGCAAGATGGCTGGGGAGGCCGTCAGCAGGTTGCTCCTCCAATGCCACGCTCCACCCGGGCTGCAGCAGCAGTGCCAGGAACTTGCTGAAATGCAGGTGCCCAGCTAGCAGGGACAGCAGATGCCCTCAGGGTCTGTCACCCCACTGGTGACTGCTGCCCTGGAAAACTTTAAAGTCCAATCACCAACACACCCAGACCACCCAGGAGGGTCTCCAAGGCCCCTTGTGACTCCTCCAGGACCAGCAGTCTTGCCTAAGGACAGCGCCTCTCAGGAAGGCCGACACCCTCAGTTGGGAGACCCTGGGCCAGTAGATGCCAGCTCCCCTCTCTCGATGGTCCCCAGCTGTCCCTCTTCTCAAGAGCCACATGTGCAAGGCCCACGTAAGAGGCAGGCAGTGCTGCAGGGCGTGGCCTAGAGCACAGGCTCAGGGGTCACAGGTCCCTCTGGGCCACTAGCTCAGCAAGAGCCGAATTCACACCCACAACCCCACAGAGGCCCTAGGCCCCTCAAAAGCTATCTGTGGGCCGCAAGTTTCCCAGACCCAGTGCCCCACTGTGGTGGGTCCAAACACCCCAGGACAGTGTCAGGCCTGAGGTCCGCCCAGCGTGGAGTCCAGGCTGGGCCTCACACCCACCCTGCCAGACTTCAGAGGGGCCAGCCAAGAGGGACAGGTCGAAGAATTCAGACTCCTCTGCTGCCCACAGCGGCCCACAGACACTGGCCTAGGGGACGTCACAGGATACTCACACCCAAGCCATGAGGAAGGCCAAGGGCTGTATGGGGCCAGGAGAAGGCTAGCCCTCAAGGGAACCTGGGGCAGCCAGGCAGTGTCCTGAGTGGCTGCCAAGGCCCCTCTTGCTGATCGAGCATCCCAGCTGGGCCCGTGTGGGGTCCTCACTGGCCTTGGGGCCCCCAACCATAGGTGGTCTCTGCAGAGAGGTGGGCCAGAGAGAGAGCGGCCCTAAGTATCTTTCCCTCCCCAGGCCTGGACACCTGGAGGTCAGGGCTGCCTCAGTCTCCTGTTGATATGAACACCTCACAGAATACCAGCCTCAGACAAGGACACTCTGAGGTCAGGACAGAGCGAGAAGAAAGCAGGTCACTGTGCCACCCACAAACACCAGCCACACTCCCTGGCCGAAAGGAGGGCACTGCTTCTTGACCTGTCGGCCTCACCCTTGAGCTCCCCTCTCCAGAGATGGGGGCAGAGACACTAAGAACTGACCCCTCTCCAACAGCTCTCTGTCTGGTGTGAACCCCACTAAAGGCCCCCTGCCACCCAGGGCCCGTGGCCCTTCCTAACACCCCTCAACCTGATGGCTCCTGGGAATATCGAGCCAGAAGTGCCTGCTCTGGCGGCTGCAGGAGGTGGCAGGGAAGGGCCAGCTAACTGTCCTGGGGGTGGTGGGAGGCACTGAAGGGTTCCAGAAGCCCGTGGGGCCCAGAAGGCTGGCCTCTGACTACAGACCAGGACCCGATCCAGATCATTCCTGAGATCCTACCCAAGGACTCCACCCGAACCCACCTGCAGGAGCCTAGGGCACCATCGCCCCAGTGTGGAGTGGAAGGATGGGGACAACCCAGGCTGTCACAGAGGAGGCGCTGTTTCTCCATCCACCTCTCCTCCCTTCCACTCTGTCTCCCTCACCACCTCCTCCCATCTCTGTTCTCAGTTACCCCTTCAGCTAACAAGACACTGCTGCTGCGAGGGCCTTGGGTCACTGTCACCATGGCCACCTCCAGCCCTGGGAAACCCTACCTCTGCTATGCTTCTGCTGCATTCTCTCAGGGATAGTTAATCTACGCAGACCCTCAGGCCCCGCATGGGGCTGGCCAGTCCCCGCTGCTGGCTGGACAGGAGCCACAGGTGACTAATGTGTCTCTCTCCACAGCTGGGCTGGTTCAGCACAGCCAGAGAGGGCGAGGCGGGGGGGAAGGTCTGAGGGTCTGTCCCCATGTGCTAGTGGTCCTGTTCCCTCTGCCCTGGGGCTGCACATGGGCCCCTGGGCCTGTGGGATGCCCGTCCTTCCTCCCCACCAACCTCTGTCCTGCCACGTTCAGCCTGCATCCAAGTCACTCCTGGAGAAGCTTTCTCCGGGCCCCAGACACCGCCGGCTTCCGGTCCCCTACCACCTCTGCCAATCAGCATCAGATAGGGGGTCCGGAGGGTGACAGGCAGTGCCTCAGTCACTCCAGCACTACATGGCCCTGGGTTCTTTGTTTGCCACCATCCCCAGAGCCAGCCTGATGCCAGGTACACAGCTGGCACTCAATAAAGTGTCTGTGTAGGGCCCTACTTACCCAGATGCCAGGGCTCTGAATGCCAGTCACAGCCTCCAGAGAACTGAGCGGCACAGCAGGACCGACCCCAGGTTCCCTCGGAGTGCAGCAGTGATCTCAGCCATCACTGTGGCATTTACTGAGTGCCTACTATGTGCCTGGCCCCTGCCACATGCTCTTGGGGCCAGAGAAGGGCACCAGCATTGTTGATCTCAACCATCCCCACCCCTGCCAGCACTCGACTGGACCTGCCACCTGCAGAAAGCCCCTCCTCAACCTGAGACTAGTGACGCAGCTGTCACACCGGCAGGATCTGAGCAAATGGCCAGAGCACACGGAGAGATGCTCAGCCTCAGCCTCGAGGAGTCTCAGGCGGAGGCCAGCGAGCTGCCACTGCGCACCCAGGGGACGCTGGTGTCAAGAGCACAGACGGCACCCAGCCCCACGCACACTGCTAGCAGGACAAGAAACGGTGCAGCTGCTGAGCCAACATGGGCAGGTCCTCGAAATGTCAGCATCACCACAGGGCCTGCAGGTCCACGCCCAGGTGCCCAGAGAACAGGAATCACTGCAGTGGTCACAGACCTGGGAAGTGGAACCAACCCGCAAGTCCAAGAGAGGGCAGAGAAGCAGAGCGCTCTGACCAAACACTGGGACACCATCCGCCACTGCAAGGAGACACCCCATGTCGCTCAGGGAGCCCCAGGCTGCGGGACTCCACCGTGTGAAGAGCCGGCAGCAGGGCCGACCGCATGGTGCGGGAGCAGCTGCGCACCTGCGCCTTGCTTTTTTTTTTTTTTCAGGGCTGAGGACAGAACTCGGGACCTTGCACATGCTAGGCAAGCGCTGTGACACTGAGCTAAATCCCCAACCCCTGCGCCTTGCTTTTGGGGGTGGTAAATTGTTCCAAGATCAGCTTCTGGGGAGGACAGCACGACTTCGTGAATGGTCCTGGTTTTGTGACTGAACCCAGGGCCTCACACACTAGCTGGGCAAGCGCTCTGCCACTGAGCCACACTCCTAGCCCTGTACATCTTAAAGGGACCAATTTTGTGGAATGTGAATTACTTTTCAATAAAGATGTTACCAAAAAATGTCACCAAAAATTACCACCAGTCACTTGTCAGGGTGCAGGCCCAACATTGCACAACCAGCCAGGCTGGCTGGCCTCAGAGTACACCTGCAGGTGTTGAACTCCCACAAGGGCCCTGCTGGCTCCCTCAGCACAGGACACTGCCACTGGAACCATTCCGGGGCCCTGCAGTAAGGCCACCACCACCTCCACCTTGAACTCTCATTTCCAGAGGGAGACTGGTGCTTCTTAAGGGTGGGGGACCTCAGGGTGGTGGCATCGCAGCATCAGGGTGGCCCTGTGGGATCCTACGGCAGGCTAGGGGAGATCCTGCCTACGCTCTCTTCCAGGCTGCCGGGGTCAGGTGACTCAACGTGCAGGGTTCAGCCCTGTGACCATGTGCTTGTCCCAGGCTCCCCACATCCCATTTCCACTGCCTCTCTGAGCCTCAGTTTCCCTTCTGTACAATGGGGAGTCCTGCTTTCCTTCCCAGGAGATGCAATGACGTGAGGCGGGCGTCCTGCAGCACACAGCCACACACTCCGTGCCCAAGAGGCTGACAACAGCGTTCGAGTCTACGTGGCGTCAGGCTGAGCCAGGCAGGTACAGCAGGAGAAGGAGGTCTGACTGTGGACGCTGCCCGCAGCGGGAGGGTGCCTGGTGGTGCTGGCGGGACGAGGAAAGACCCACTCTGCCTGCTCAACGCGCCTCATCCCAGGCCTGGGGCGACCTGCGGGCTCTGGCCTTCCACCAGTGTGCACCCGAGATCAACCTGGGCTGGGCTCATGGGGAACACAGGGTTTGTGTATGGGAGTCTGTGGATGAGCCTCGGGCAGCCTGAACCCCGAGTGCACAAAGCGTCCCGGGTCTGCAGGGACCTGCATCTCCCTGTAGGAGCGGGAAGGCTTTGTCTCTCCCATGCTCAGAGTCTCACGGGGGTGCAGGTGTCGGCACTGGCCCGCCAGAGACTGCTGCCTCTGCTTCACTGGAGACCGTGGCCAAGCGGCCTCCCCTCTCCCGAGTTTTCTTGTCTACAGAGCAGAGGGGGCTGAAACGATCCTCCTCGGGAATGCCATCACAGGGTGGAGACAGCTGAGGAGCTCGCCACCCATGGCTGTGCACCCCCAAGGAGCCACACAAGCCCGAGGCCTCGCTCTTCCTATCTCTCAAATAGGAGTGGAGTGCTAGCTTTCCATCACTACAAGAAACACCTGAATAATCAACTTACAAAGAGAAAAGGGTTACCCGGCTCACAGCTTCATAAGCTCCAGACCATAATCCATGGTCCTGTCGCTTTGGGCAGGGCAAGACTGCACCTAATGGCAGGTGCTCATGGCAGAGCAAAATTGCTTGCCTTACAGCCAAAAAGCAAAGAGACAGAGGAAGGGGCTGGGCCCACAGTCCCCTCCAAGGGCACGCCCCCAGTGACCTAATGGCCCCACCCCCGGAAGGTTCCACCACCTCCCAATCCCACAGGGGAACCGGCCTGTCACACGTGGGCCTTCGGGGACACTTCAAATCTAAACTGTTGCAAACAGCTCGACCCATCTCAAAGCAAGGCTTTAGGGACCTAAAGAAATGGCATCTACAATGCGACCCCCAGCACAGCACTCGGAGCTCAGGAGATATCAAGAAGGGAGCATTCGAGGCTGCAGCGGTGGCTCAGTAACTGCGGCGCTCGCCTGGCATGCACAAGTACGCGAGTTCAAACCCCAGCACCACATACACAACGAAATCTCAGAGCAACCAACACCATGTGAAAAACTAAATAAAAATTGATTCTCTCTGTCTCTCTCTCTCACTGTCCCCTTTTTCTAAGAAGAAGGAGAAGGAGAAGGAGAAGAAGAAAAAGGAGGAGGAGGGAGTGTTCTTCTTTCAGAGGCAGCTCCCTGGCTTCAAAGGCCTGGGGGACCATGTGCATGCTCCAGAGCCTGTGAGACCCCACAGTGGGTCAAACAAGTCCTCAAAAGGGATGTGTCCGAGTCATGACCACTGGCACCTGCACATATGACCTTTCACAGAGTCTTTGCCCATGAAACTGCATTAGGGACCTTGAGTTCATCTTGGATTTAGGCTGAGCCCTAAATTCAATGACAGGTGGCCCTACAAGATACAGAAGACAAAGACTCAGAGACACACAACGCTGACTTGCTGGAGCATGGTATTGCTTTGGAAACTTTCTAGTCGGGTTTCTTTCTCTCTCTTTTTTTTTCTTTTGGCACTGAGGATCAAAACCAGGCTCCATGGGGCTGGAGCAGTGGCTCAGTGGTTACGGCACTTGCCCGGCATGCACAAGTACATGGGTTCAAATCCCAGCAACCCACACACACAACTAAGTGTCAGAACAATGAAACCATATGAAAAACTCAATAAAAACTGATTCTCTCTCTCTTTCTCTCTCTCACTGTCCTTCTCTCTTAAAAAAAAAAAAAAAAAAAAAAAACAGGCTCCACATATGCCAAGCAAGTGCTGTACCACTGAGCCACGTCCCTAGACCTTTTTCTTTATTTACCTTGAGACAGGGTGTAACTAAGTTGCTCAGACTGGCCTTGAACTTGTCATTTGTCATCCACCCGCCTCAGCTTCCCTAGTTATTGGGATCACAGGCGTGGTCACCAAAACTCTCAGCAAAACTGTGTGTGTGCACGCACGCGCGGGCGCGGTGTTGGAAATGGCACCCAGGCCTTTGCACATGCAAGGCAAGCGCTCCACCACCAAGCTACACCCTGCCCCTTCCTTATTATGTTTATATACGTAACGCTGGGTTCAGGTAGACATACTCATACGTGTCTTTCTTAGTGAAGCACTATGTGCGCTTCATGAGTCACTTGACCCAGAGTTCTAACAACTCTACCTAAAGCAACAACTCTTGGCCCCGCCCACTTTCATCACACACCGGGTCTGGGACACAATCTCTGTGAGTCTGGTTTCAGTGCTGGGCCCCAGTGCTGAGGGGTTCCAATGCACAGAAACAGCGCTCTGGACTAGGGGTCCTCCCCCCGTGCTGAACATCAGCCTCACCCGGAGACTTCAGAAGGAACCTAGCTCCTGGTTGCAGCTGGACCACCTTGATCAGCACCTGTGGGTGGGCCCAGGCATCAACACTCTTCAAAGTACCACCTCACACATAGCCAAGACCAAAACGCAGGTGTTGCAGCAGCACTGCCTGCCCCGACCCGGGCGGCTCAGGAGCATGCAGATGGTGTCCTGCTGTTGTGATCCTCACACACAGCCAGAGTCGGGAGGCACTAGCCAACAGCCAGGGCTCTCAAAGTGGGGTACCCAGACCAGCAGCAGCAGTGCCTGAAACTTGCAAGAAATACAAATTCTTGGGTGACATCCCAGGCCCAGAAATTCAGAAGCGAGCCTGCCATCTGTGTTCTGTGTTCTGACACATGCTCCTCGCCAGGCAGCTGAGAGGCATGCAAGCGGAAGAAGCACTGGCCGAGGCGGTGGAGGCCCACACCCTGCCCACCCTCTACACTCGACCAGCAGAGGCCCAGTCTCTGCTCCCTGAAGGGTTGGCGCCCTGGGTGCCAGTGAACACCCATGCATTCCTGGGAAGGAGAGTGGTACTGTTCCATCACAAAGATCAGGAAGGTCTCCACCCAGGTCAGCGGCCTGGGCCTGGGGATGATGGTCACCACACCCGTGCCTCTAGCTGGACTCGGCCTCCCCTGCCCTGGGCATCTCTGCTGCTCCCACAGGACACACAGAGCTCTCGCCTGCGGAGCTTCCCTGTGGGGTCCCCAGAGTCTGGCAAGAGAGAACCCTCCTCATCCAGGAGGGTCATCCTGCTTCTTGTACTTTGTTTCTTTTCCCCAATCCTCTACGCTACTGCAAGCCAGGTACCACACAACCAGCGCTCCGCTGGTGCCCCAGGGACGGCTCTGGGACGAGCCCTGGGTCGCACGACCTGAACACAGCGGGGCCTCCACAAGTGCTTCCCGGACTCCTGGAGGCACCACACCCAGGAGAAGAGGATGTGGTGGACCAACGACTGCCTTGTCCCTGCTTGTCCAGCACTCTGCGCAGAAGGCCACTCACTTCGCAGTGGCTGTCACCCACGCTTGCTGCTCGACACTGTCCCCATGCAGGACACTGGCTGCCTCTCACGAGCAACCCCAGAACAAATCAGAGTCGTGATGGGCATCCAAAGTGAGGACAGCCCAGTGACACTGGTGTCTTGGGGAAGCACCATCTGTCCATGTCCCAGCATAAGTTCTCATAGCGAACCAGACACACAAGGAGACAAAGAAGTTGCCAGGTGCCACCATATGCACTTGCTCCATCCCCTCACCTGCAGACACCTGCTTGTGCCCTCTCAGCACTGCTTCAGTCGCTGGTCACACAGCAGCGCCAGCCCAGACACACCCCCTCCTGCATGCCGTGGACACTCCGGGTCACAGCTTTCAGCAGGCAGACCTTTCTGGAATGAAGGAAATGGCCAGCATCCACTGCCTGGTCTTGCAGCCCTAAGGCTATTGAGAGCTTGAAGAGCGGTGGGTGTGGCACTAAGCTGACTTCTTGATTTTACTTCACTTCAATTAATTCAAATTTAAATTCACATAGTCACGCATGGCTCAGGGCACTGGTTGCGCACTTGGTCTGGGTGCCCTGCTGCAGAAGGGACTCATACCCTTTCCCTGGCCGCCTGCCTCGCCCAGAGCTGCACACTGCAGAGCGGCCTTGGCCTCGGGCAGCCTGCCTGCTGCAGGGGCGCTCAGCCCACCAGGAGAGGGTGTGGCACCGGAGGGCACCCTCAGAAAAGCCTGGGGTGAAAACCAGCGAGGTCCTGGGCAGCACAGCACATTCCTCAGAGTGCAGACCCTGCACTCTGACAGAGCAGGGCTGGGCACACTTCTGAGACAGGCGTGCAGGAAGCTGGGCGCCAGGTGGGCCCTAATGAGCACATGGGGCTCAGAAGGTCACCTGCCCAGAATCCAAGCCAGGCAGCTAGGTGGTGGGAGCGCTCTCCAAGGTCCTGAGGAGCCCACCTTCGGCCTCCGTGAGAGCCCAACTCAAACCAAAGCCAGGCCTCCCACACAGCGCCTCTCATGCCCCGGACGCTGCCCTGGAGGCCAGCACTGACCCACAGGTGGTTACTGTGGAAAGGCCCACAGGCATCCCTTCTTCCAGGCCTCACAAATGCACTCAGTCTTGCATAACAAGCCCTAGCTCCAGGCTGGAAGTTATGTGTAGAGCTGGGGAAACTGAGGAAGAGCAAGGGAAACAGGTGCTTCTGCCCTCATTCTTCCAGGTCTTCCTCTCCATGGCCTCAGAGAAGACTAGGCTGGAGCTCCCTCCTGCCTCCGGCCAGTTACACTAGAGGCTGGCATCAGCCAGGACTCCCCAGGAGCCACCCTTCGACACTGTTCTCTGAGGGTCCCTGGCTCAGGGCACTGTACCAGCCGCAAGCCTTTTGCAGCTGAGCTGGGAGCAGGAGCTGCTCGCCAATTCTTCGTTCCCAGCTGTGACCAGCAGTCAGCTGCTCTTCCTTCTCCCCTCACTTTGCGGAGCCTCTGACACCCCACACTCCACCCAGGGGTAGAGAGACTGGGAAAGCGCCCTCCCGTCACCACCCATGGCGGGGCCACACTTGCTGTCTCTGGAATGAGTCTCTACTGCGCATCTGTGCTGAAGGAACCGCTTCCTCCTGAGCTGGGCATCTGGGCTTTCAAGAGCACCATTCACACCATCACAGCCAGGCACCCAAAATACGCCAGGGGCAGTTCATTTGTGGGGATGACAGGCTCCTGCTCCTTCCGCAAGGGGCGCTGACAACACAAGCATTTTAAAATGGAAACAAGGCATGCCATCGCCCCTGCCTGCCCACTCTCTGCTGGCAGGGAGGGCAGGGACGCAGGGCCCCCGGTGATGGGAACAGCAAAGCTGGGAAGGGGGGCACAGGGATGATGGGGATGGGTGGGAAACGTCTCTGGTGGCAGGTGCTTTGTGCGCGTGTGTGCACACAGGCGCCTGGGTGGATCTGAATTCTGGCTGTGGGTGTGTGTGATTTGTGTGGGCTGAGGAATCTGGGCCGGTGAACGGGCCCTGCATATGAGGGCGAGAGGCCGGGGCGTGAAATGACTCATGCCTCTTGGGATGTGGGAGGGATTATCAGAGGGGTGACATTCAGTCCAGGGGGTCTTGCACCCACAGCACCCAAGGGAGACATCTACCTGCGCAGCAAACACAGGCGTCCAGCGAGTGGAGAGGACAGTGCGTCTCAGGGCCCCGAAGCAGGCACCAGGGGCACGTGAGGTGGCATGGCTGTGCTCGGACGCTGACCCGCAACCCTGGTTCCTCACCCAGAGGGCAGGAAGGAAGTGGGAGAAGGGGAACAACAGGGGGAATCTATTCTCGAGCAGTGGACAGGGAGGAGGACGGAGGAACAGCAAACTCCAGGACCACCACCCTGAGCATGAATCCCGGCTCCACCCGTGGCGCCTCCGCTGGGAGCCTGTTTTCACAGCCTGTGAAAGGGGAGCGACAGGAGAGCCGTCTCCGGAGGCGTGGTGTTGAGAGCTGTCACCCCTGTACCAGCGGCCACACGCCTGGCACAGCGTTGATACTGCACGGTCGTCACTGTCATGCCTGGCTACTTCTAACAGTAAGCATCACAGGTGGCGCACGTGAACGGTGACAGTGACAACAGCAACAAACAGCAATGACAGCCTGTGGCATGCTGGCGCACCTTGTCCTCCTTTCTCACTTATTCCTCATCCACTTTACGGCATTGTCACCAGCCCTTCGTACACTGAAGAAACAAGCTCAGAGAGGCCAAATAACTTGCCCTAGGTCACAAAGCAGAGGAAGGACAGGGCCAGGAATCAAGGCCAGGTGGTAAATTCTGAGGGAGCAGGTGCCCTGCAGCCCCAGGCCCAGGCTTGCAGCACAGCCTGTGGGAGCCGTTCCGCTCACTTCAAGAGCAGCACCCTCCTGTGCCAGGGGAGGGTGAGCTGGAGGAGGAGCTGGCAGAAGTGCCCCTAGTTGAGACGGATTCCATACCAATTCTAGCTCAATGTAGAATACATTCGCTGCCCCTACATTATTCATGAAAATTGCCCTTTCCCCAAGTCAGCACTGGAGCTGGGCTAACGTTCAGGAGCTCTGCAGATGCCTGCCCCAAACCCCTTCCTGCCACATGAAGGACCCTTCCACATGAGGGCTCCACCTGCCCCTCACCACCCCACTGTGGACTCAGGCAGACTGCCTAGGTGCCCAAGTCCTGAACTGTCACCCCCGTCCATATGAGAAGCTGGGACCACGTTTAGAGAAGTGGCCCCTGATGGCGGGCCTGTTCATCATGGGCCAGAAGGGTTAACTCAGCTTGCCCCAATTTTATGTGGCCAGCCAAGAGGGAGGGCCAGCTCTGGAGCCCATACCAGTGCACCTGCCTCAGACAGCCTACAGAGACCTGAGGACAGCAACCCCTTGAGAGAAGGTGGACACGCTGGGCTGCTTGCAAGCGGTGGGGGTGGGGACAAGGGGGTGTGGCCCCAGACTGGAGCCCAGGTTGAAGGCTGCTGTGGACACCCAGGCTCACTGGCCTCACCTGTAAAGTGGGTAGGACCAGGCAGGGCACGCAGGAAGTGCTTTGGGAACTGGACACAGCTGGTTGCAGGGGGCATTTAGACAGCACAGGGATGTCACCCAAGGGAGCCTCCTCACACTAACAGTTCAGGCCCTGAGCTCATGGCCAGCACCCAGAAGCTCCTCCCTCCCTCCCCTACAGAATCACCATGGAGTCGCCACGCTTCTCCCCAAACAGAGGCTCCCTGAGGGCGGCGGTGCTCATCTGTTTTGCCCGATCCTATGATCCCAGAGCCCAGAGCACCCAGACACAGTAAGTGCTCAGTGATAACTGTTGAATGAGGGACAGAATTCTTCAGGGCACTAGTCCAGGCCTGGGGCATGACTTCACCGAAGCTATTCCTAGGAGGTCACAGGTGAGGAGAAGCCCAGACCCTCTCCTCCCACCCACTCCCATGAGCCTGGCCTGCACAGAGCCAAGGAGCAGGTTTCGTGGAGCGGGCCCTCTGGGAGCCCCTCTGGAGGACCATTCTGCAGAGCAGTTTAGCCAGATCCCTGGGGACGACAATTTCCCTGGGCTCCCAAACAGCTCAGCTGAGAGCGCCAGGCTGCCTGCCTCCCCCCACCCACAATTGCTGCCAGGCTGGCCAGGCCTGAATGTGCACACACACAGGCCCATGCTCCCTCCTGGCCCTCAGGCCCCAGGGGCAGTGGCGCTCTCCAACCTGCTCCACAAAAACAACAGCCGCACTACAGGCCGCCTGGGACTGGGGCTGGGCGAGTCGGCAGGCAGGAGCATTATATAATTAACCGCCCAGACTCCGCCTCTTCTTTGGGTAATAACGAACCCTGCCTTTCAGTTGCATAAGCCAAAATAATAATTACTCTCCAGCCCTCTGTCACTCCTGGATGTGGCGAGGAGCAGGTGCTCTGAGCTTCCTTCAGGGACTCAGAGGCGGCAGGCAGGCAGGGAGAGCGCACACACTCAGGATTTTTATTCCGGGCAGAAGCACAAGTCATTGCTGCGTCTCACTCCCTTCCCAGGCATCCATGTCTGCAAAATAGCAGAGCAGAGCGGAGCCGCCTGAGGGAGGGAAGCCAGGGAGCCACCCCAAGGGGAACAGCTCCCAGATGGGGGAGGGGCTGGTGACCCGGGTTTGTTTAAGGTCTGGCTTTCTTGCTTGTCAGATGCACCCAGCACTGGGTACTGGGGAGACCAGGCAAGTGGGTGGCTGCAAAGCCAGCCAAGGCCTCTTGCACAGAAACCATCTTACAGGCAGTTCACTGGCATTGGCACCTGGCTCTGCCCCGAATGTGGTGGCATCTTAGAATGAAGGCAGAGCAGTTGCCTGAACTAACGGTAAAAATGGTTCAGCCATTGAAAGGCGAGATTCCTGGGCTCTCGCTGAGCAGATGGGCCTCCCTCCCTCCCTCCCTGCCTCCAGCAGCCTGCTTCCACAGCGCCAGCCCGTGTCCAACCACCTAGAAGTTTACTGCCTGGCTGTTTCGTTTGGGTTGGCATCCCCCACCTCTAGCGCTCCCAGGCTCCCTCTCCATTGGCTTGGGTTGATTCAGGACTGAGGGAGGCCCTGGGCACCGCAGGAAAACAACCAGAGAAGCTGGCCCTGACTCTAGGACACCAGGGGGCAACAGCAACAGGGGAGGGGCCCTCTCCAGTTCACTCCACCCATGTTGGGTCCCAGAGGTGGCCACTGGCCCAGCCTGGCCTTTTGGGAAGGTCTCTGGCCTGCCGTTGGGCGATGCTCTCCACCGTTCAGCCTGGCAGTCCCTGGCCTGGCTCTGCTGCTGGAAAGCCCCCAACACCCTTCAGCTGGCACCGGGCACTGTACCCCACCAGGGCTGGGGCAACCTGTAGCCAGGGGCCACTGTGGACTCCAGAGAACCCAGGAAATACCCTGAGCGCCCACAGCCTAACGGGAGGGAGAGGTTCAACTTCCCTGGAGATAAACACCCACCAAGACTGGGAAGGGTCCCTCCTCCCCCCAGCCCCATCCCGACCGACCGCAGCACCTACCTCCATCCGAGTAGGTCTCCGTGCCGTAGCCGTCCTGCAGCCCGTTGCTCCAGGTCCCTTCGTATTTGGCCCCGTTGCCCGTACACTCCCGCACCCCGTAGCGCCCCTTAAATCCGTGCGTCCACTCGCCCTTGTACACCCACTTCCCCTTGCTCTCCAGGCCGATGCCGTGGCGCTTGCCTTGCGCCCAGGTGCCCTGGTACGTGTTGCCACTGGGCCAGGTGTAGACGCCCAGCACCTCGAAGCCGTGGCTCCACGAGCCGGTGTATTCGCCTTGGCCCTTGGGGCCGGTGCAGACGCCATGGCCGTGCGCCTTGCCGTCCTCCCAGCCTCCGCAGTAGGACCCTCCATCGTCAAAATTAAACCTACCCCCACTGGACATGCATGAAACGCGGCTCGCGGAGCCCGCAGGCGGCGAAATCGCAGGGCGAGCGCGAGCCGGTCCCGCCGGCGGCGGCTTTGTGCGGGCTGCGCGTCCCGGAGCGGCGGAGAGCGCGGCCGGCGCGGCGGGCTCGAGTCAACGGGGGCGAGTGCTCATTTTCCGCGGCGCCGCGGAGCCTGACCAGCGTCTCGCGCTCCCGCTGGAGACAGGACCGGAGGGGCGGGGGAGGGGAGGGGAGCGGGCGGCGGGGGGGCCGGCGCGGCGGCGGCGGCCCGCGGCTCCACCTCGGCGCGAGCCCCTCGGGCGCCCGCCCGCGCTCAGCCCCGGGCCGCAGCCCCCCGCCCGCGCCTGCCGCGCTGCGGGCGCCCGAGGGCGGCGGCGGGGCCCGCGGGCGGCGGCGCGGGCGGCTGCACCATCGCGGGCCGCGGGCCGCCGGGCGGCGGCGGCAGCAGCAATGCGGCGGGCTCCGGGGCGGCGGCGGCTGCGCGCCGGCCCGGCCCCGCCCCGCGCCCCTCCGCGGCCCGCGCCCGCCGCCCGAGCAGGGGTCCCGCGCGGCGCCCCGGGCCCGGGCCTGCGTCCGGAGGCACAGGAACTGCGTAACGGGAAGGCGCCTCTGCCCCAGCCGGAGCCCGAGCCGGAGCCGTGCGCAGCGGGCTCGCGCGAGCCGGCACCCCCCGGCCCTGCCTGCCGCGGGGGCGCCCGGATCCCGAGAGGCTAGCTGCGCACCGCAGGTGGCTTTTGCCTGTGGCGAGCGGTTCCATCCCTTTTTCTTATGGGCCGTTTGGGTCCAAGCTAGGGAGGTCTGCTCACCCCCAGAAGACACGCATTTGGGGAGCGGCTTCCCCCCCACACAAATTAAGTGGAAGTCGGGCCACAAGAACAGGAGCAGAATCACCCAAATCCCGCTCGCCCTGGCCAACAGGTAGCCCCCCACTCGGGGATCGTATGCGGGGGTGGAGTGGCATCTCCCCGCTGGTTTACAGGGTCTCCCTCCCTCTCCACCACCCCCCAAAAGTCTTGCTTCATTGCATCCTGGGACCGATTGAAATGCATTTCCTGGACCATGAATTAGGCAGAAGCCCTGGCTCCCAGCTCTGCCGTGTGTGGCAGCTGTGGGTGCAGTGGGCTGTCAGAGCAGAGGCCCCAGGTGAGGCTAAAGGCCACCAGGTGGGCCAGGTGAACCAGATCTCAGGACCAGGCTGCCGACCCCAAGACTGAGGGCAGGGGAGGAGGTGTAGTTCCCAGCCTCTTTATCCAGGGGCCCTGTGCACATCTTCCTTCTGGGAGAATCTCCTTTTGCTGGGTGGCTCCCAGGAAAACCAGCCCCTAGAATTCCAACTCAGCCTCTTGTCCTGGCACAAAGCCCCCTCCCTAAAGACCACCAGCCAGGAGTGTACAGGCCTCCTTCCTTCCCTGGGGACAAGGGAGGAACTCTCACCTCTACTGCTCCATGCACTTTCCAGGTGAGTCTTCCAGTTCCCTGCAGGTTCCCCTCAGCACCTAGCATAGAGGTCCAGTGATCTCCGCCTTTGTTGGAAGGGACCAGATTGCTCTCCAGGCCACCTGGAGCCCCTTGCCTCTCAGCATATCTGTGTGCAGTTCCCCACTTTTCTGGCTGATGTTAGAAACTACTTCTTATTTTGCTTCAGCTCATTTTATTTTGTCAGGCTAAATCGGAATGAAAGAGTACCTCGGGGCTGTTTGGTGTAGATGAATTGTGAATGTGTGGACAAAAGGGCCAAAGACATGTCCTCACAAAATTTAGGTTTGAATCCTGGCCTCAGGGCTCTCCAGCTGTGTGACTTTGGGCAGTCACTTAATGTCTCCGAACTCAGTTTTCTTATCTATAAAATGGAGACGATGCTGGTTCCCACAGGGTTGCAATGAGAATTTGAAGAGCAGGAGGGTACAGCGTGTCTGGGAAGCCCTGGGAAGCAGGGAGCAGAGCTGTTGCTGGGAGGTGGAGGATTCCTCCCTGGGGCGCCCAGCCCTCAGCCTGCTCCCCCAGATGCTGTTGAGATAAACACCGCCATCTTTCTTTGTACACTGTTCATTTCCTTTCTTCCATTTTATTCCCAATGTTTTCTTCCTGATGTGACAGCCCTTTCTCGCACAGGCAGTAATTGAGGTCCCATTGGGAAGGGGTGATTGGTTCAAAGCAATTACTGGTCAGTGCCTTTGCCCCATGGGCTGCGTGTCCCTTGCCCCTTGCAGTCCTGACACCACCCTGCCGCCAGAACACCCTCCCTCATCGCCTATGGTCAGAGGAACCCCAACAGTGGGGGGCTCAGTTCTCTGGAATGCAGATATTAAAGGCACTTGTGTGGTTTGGAAATCGTTCTCCATAACATAGGGCTGGCAGTACTGACTTCATTTTGGAGGAAACTCTCCAAGGTTGTAAACACAGCAACTTCAAAACAAAAAGCAGGAGGAAAAAGAATTATGCCCACATAGAGAATTCCAGAGGCGCTGAGCCCAGGACCAGGTGACCACCTTGCGGCAGTACCCCCTGCATGCCGCAGGTGATGTGGAATGATGCTCTCTCCTTCTCTAGGCCCTGCTCGGGCCCACCTGGCTGAATGAAGTGGCCACCTTTGCACAGCGAAGGGCAGGGTGCACACCCAGCTGCCAGGGTTCCAACCGGCCTTTCTGGCCTCCGTGGGCTCTTGCCGTTTCCTCTGCTGGTCTCTCTCCTCGTGACTGGGAAGCTTTCTGGTTGCAACCCCAGGGAGGCTTCCTAGCTTTCTAAGCACTTAGCTGTCATTCACCCGTTTGCCTTCTGTGTTTAGGACATGGTGGACATAAGGTAAGAGCCACATTCCGTCCACATGCTGTCCTTCAGGGCAAATCTGGGCTGGCTGGTGAGTGCAGCAGCAGTTACATCGTGTGCCTTCAAAGGTTAGCACCTATGCAGTGACAGCCTCTGCCTACATCCCCCAGGATGCTTGAACTTGGAGGAGTCCCCACCCTGAACGGATACCCAAGCAGCCACAGAAAGACCAAGAAGAGAAAAGGGGGCTCCAGCACACAGCCCCAGCTGGACACCCAGGCAGCAGCCAGCACCCTCTGGAAGTCCTGTATATAACGCCCCAGGGCAGCCCTTTCTCCAAACCTTGTTACAATTTTAGTTTCCAAACAAAATAAATTATGATTCTTTCAAGCCAGGGATTGTGCAAACTGTATCCTGGACCCCAAGTCTAGACCCTGCCTGTCTTTATAAATAAAGCTTTATTGGAGCACGACTGACCATCCATTTATGGATGTTTTGCACTCAGAATGGAGTTGAGTGGTTGTGACAGAGACTACAGAGGCCTTAAAGCTTAAAAAACACTCACCTCCTTGCTCTTTCCAGAGGCGATTTGGAAGCCCTATGTGCTGGTCTACTTGACAAACCAGTGTTTAAGCTGCAGACATGTGCTGCTCCCAGTTCTGGATGCTGGAAGTCCAAGGCCAAAGTTCCAGCTGCCTTGGCTTCTAGTGAGGGCCCTCCTCCTAGCAAGCAGACAGCCACCTCTGCCTGCATCAGGACCCAAGTCTCTCGCTTTCCCTGGGCCTGCGGCTTCTCTTCTGCTCTCCACGGACCTACTTCCTCGGCTACAATGAGTTCTTTCAGTCCTCACTGTCTCTCACCTTGACTCTTAGAGTCCTGGTTCCTGATTGCTGGAAGACAGACCTGGCAGGGATCTGCTGGGGCCAGGCGTCCTCTCCTGAAGCTTCAGCTGTGGTCAGGGACAGCTGGAGGAAGACAGGATTGACTTTTCTAGTGCAAGGAGAGGAAGCACATTCTGAGCCAAGAGTTGGGACGTGTGTTCTGTCGATGGGACAGATGGTTTGAAATTGCAAGTGAAAGAGCTTGGGAAAAATGGTAGGCATAATTTCACTTCTTACTTAGACCAGAACCAGAGCTCTGTCATTGGTCATTCAATTTCAAGATGAAGACAATGAAAAGAGAAGGGGAGAGAGGGGGAAAGGGGAAAAGGAGAATAACGTAGAAGAGATTTGGATGGATTACCCAGAAGGAAAAAAGCTGTGATGGGGGTGAAGATGATGGTGATGAAGATGATAGTGATGATGGTGATGGTGAAGGTGATGGTGATGGTGGTGATGGTGATGGTGATGGTG
>PVKS010019013.1:0-39139 GCA_004027875.1 Aplodontia rufa
TCATTACTGGATGCACCCATCGCCACCTGCTGCGGTCTAATGTGGCTTTGCACAAGGGAAGAGGCGCCCACCCCACCCCTGCAGCCAGGACGGAGCCAGGGGGCGCCAGGGCCAGCCGCCCCCTCCCCTCTTCCTCTAAGACCACGCTCGGTGCCCAATTCGAGCGCCTCACTACAATTACCTAATGCTAATTGCTGGCTTTGCGTTCCATTTGGCAACCTGTTAAATTGAACAAAATATAACTAATGAACAATTATAATGAAGTTCATAATTAGGTCCTTGAAACACTTCATATGGAAAACATTTCAGATGCTTTTTGAAAACTGCACTCAAGAGTAGAGAGGATGCCAGGTAGGTGCCGTGGCACCCACCTATAATCCCAGGGGCTCAGGAGGCTGAGGTAGGAGGATCCAAGTTCGAGGCCAGCATCAGCAACTGAGTGAGGCCCTAAGCAACCTGAGACCCTGTCTCAAAATAAAAAAATAAAAAGGGCCAGGGCTGTGCTCAGTGGTCAAGACCCTCTGGGTTCAATTCCCCTCCACGAAAAAAAAAGGGGGGACAAGGGAGCCACTGGGCCAAACATCACCAAAGGGAAAGAGACCTTGGGCGGGCTCCAGCCTGACTGCCTGTGGCTTCTGCGTGGACCGCACCAGGCTTGGCTGCCCAGGCCTGTCCCAGTCTTAGGGATTTCGTGCCTGAATTCTGCCCTTTTCCCAGACAACACAATCGTTACGGTAAAGGTGTTTTATTTTTTTATTTTATTTATATATTGTTCTTTTTGAGGAGAGAATCAATCTTACTTAGTTTTTCATGTGACCTTTGTTGCTCAGACCCTTCATTGTACACATGGTGCTGGGATTTGAACCCGTGTCCCTGTGCATGCCAGGCAGGATTTTCTTCAAATCTTCAAAATCGGGAGCAAGACCTGGGACGTGCCCTTTCAGAGCTGAGCTACAGCATATACACAGCCCACTGCAAAAGCTTAAGTCTCCAGCTCAGTTATTTTTATTGTGGTAAAAATCTATGTAATTTGATGTCAAGTGATAAAATGACCATGATGGCCTACAGCACCAAAATTTGGTGGCACTAAAGACGGACACGGCACCAGGCGAATCACCCCCCTGCATTTCCAGAACCTCATCTTCCCAAAGCGAAACAGCCCGCTCCCTCTCTCCCCGGGGCCCTGAATGAGTCCACGCATCCGCCTAGACGCGGGGCTGCGAGGAACCGGAGCCCCCCGTGTCTGCCCTTTAGTGACGGGCGCTCTCGGCAGCGGTGTCCTGTCCTCCGTTCCTGACGGCTGAGCCACATTTTGCAGACCCAGTATGTGCCAGGCACCTTCGCGATGCGGTGGGGGACTCTGTACACCTAGGATGCAATCGCTGGGTCCTGAAACTAATTCCAGACCCATGCTGTTTCCAGGGCTGCTCCACCTTCCGTTCCAAGGAGCCTTGTGTGCGTCCTTGCCAGAGCCCGACTTCTCTGTTCACATGTACGAAGCCCAGCAGGCGCCTGCTGGATGCAGAGCTCTAACACCCCGCAGCTCCCGTGGGCACTGTGGGGCCCGGGGCTGGGGCTGAGAGCCTTACCCTAAACTTTTTATCATTCTACCTCTGACAAGGCTGGCTAACTCACACCCTACACTAAACTTGGAGTCTGAAGACAGAATATTAAAAATGACACTGTCACCCTGACGGAGTGGCTAATGACGCCACAGTGGACAGGCGTCCATTGATCACGGCTGCTGCTGTCCGTCCAGGGAGCCGGGACGAGGCTGGGGTGGCAGCGAGCAAGGCGGCATGGAGAAGCCGAGGTCTCAGCCCCACCTCCCCAGAACTCCCCCCAACCTGCACACGCGACATCCAGCGCCAGGCAGAGGCGCTGGCCTCCCCGGATTCAATTTGCAAGGTCAACCGTGCAAGAAGGCAGGCCTAATAGAATTGTCACATCTGTGTCTCGGTCATTTACAACGCACTCTTGCCGAGTCTGAGCATGAAAGCAATTACGTGACACGTACTTTGGCAAGAACCCGAGGTTCCCATCTAAGGAGGAGCAAAACGCAGCCGAGGCAGTTGTGAAGAGAAGACGAGTCGCAGAGACGCTCCCAGGAAAAAGTGAAAGTCCCCGCTTCTCTGGAAATCGCGCAGACTCAAGAGTCAGAATCCGTTTGAAAGCTCCATTGTCTTAAGAGCATAAATAGCACCTTTTAAAACCCACAACTTCAATCAGGCTGGAGGAACAGGAAGAACCGCTCACAGAACGCTGTCTTTTAAAATTTCCTGACACAGGAACTGATCGTCACCCCAGACCTAATTAGAGGCTGCAGCACCGACTTGGAAACCACACTTGGCAATCGATCTTTTTCACTCGGTGTGATTTTTTTTTTAAATCAATCCAGACACTCAGGAACTTCCAGGGAAAGGATCATTAACAAGATCCACTGAGGGGAATCTCTCCAGCTTCCCAGAGCTCTTTCCAAAAGGCTCCCGTGCCCGGCAGGGGTGGCAGGTGGCCTGGGCTCCACTGGGGCTGGAGACCTGCACTCCTCCACGTGGCCACTGCAGCCTGGTGGCCTCCCAGTGGTCAGCTTCCTGATGGCAGGGCTCCCCCAGAGTGAGCACCCTCAAGAAAGCTAGGCAGAGCTGCCTGCGCTCCTGGAGGCAGTGGTTTGGATCTAGAATGTCCCCAAAGGACCGTGTATGAAAGGTGCGGTCCCCAGCCTGGTAGTACAGAAGGTGGCGGCGTCTTTAAGAGGAGGCCCAGCTGGGCACAGTGGCGCAGGAGGCTGAGGCAGGAGGATTGCAAGTTCAAAGCCAGCCTCAGTAACCTAGTGAGGCTCTGTCTCAAAATAAAATACATTAAAAAAAAAAAAGAGGGAGCTGGGGATGTGGCTCGGTGGTAAAGTGCCCCTGGGTTCAATCCCAGGTATCAAACAGAGAGGAGGCCCAACGGGAGGTCTTAGGTCATGGGGTGCCCTGGAGGGGACAGCCCCTTCCTCTTCCTATCTCTTCTGCACCCCATCTTGTTCTGCCAGACCCGCCATGATGTGCAGCCTCATCACCAATCAGCTGGGGACTGGAACTTCCAAACTGATCAAGCTGACGGCCTCAGTACAGTTACCACAGAAACCCTACTGCCACACTGGCCCAGCCTCACGGTCACCAAGCACCACATCAGACGTGCTCTAAGGGACAAAGCAGTCACCAGCCCAGCAGGAGCCAAGGTCAGATGTCTCCTGCCACACTGCAGAGGAGATGCATGCCCCAAGGCCTACAGTTTCATAGGAAGGATTCGCCCAGGAGGCTACAGAAGGAGGCTGGCCTCCCCCTCCACCAGGTGGGCCTCAACCAGTGCCGCCTCTCTTGTCTTCATTACGCATGATCATCCAGGACCAGAAAAATGAATCTCGTCCTTGAAATTCTGTCCGGGAGCTGTTTCAGGCAGGAGCCAGGCAGGAGCCAGGCAGTTCTTTGATTCTCCATCCTGCCTAGAGCAAGCCCCTCTCCTGCAGATCCACCCCATTCACCTGCCGGGGGCACGGCTGCCGTCCACTGGGCTCCTTCCTGACCTGGAATCCTGCCACTTCACAAGCGCCAGGGCTCCACCTCGCTCCCCCAGCACCCCAGCAAAGGGGTGAGGCCAATCAGAACCTTCCGGTCGCCAGGTCTCATAACCTCTTCCCTGGCCTTCTGCTGGAACTTGGGGAAACATGAAAGGCTGAAGTCTACACAGGAGAGGAGGGGACTGTACAATAAGAACAGGTGACGTTCACCAAGTACCTCTACATGCTGGCCTCGCTACCATCACAACACTGTCCCCAATCCCCACATTAGAGATGAAGGAAATGAGGCTCAGAGAGGGTCGGCAACTTGCCTATGGCCACACAGCCAAATGGGGCTGCCAAAGCCAGCGGACTACAGGAGGCCCAGTTACATCTGAATTCTAGCTAAGCGAGGCACCTTTAGGTGCAGTATTTGGGACATACTGACATTTAAGAAGTTATTCATTGTCAGAAAACTGAAATTTAACTGGGCGTCCTGCATTTCATTGGATCACCCAATTCCAATTCCAGTTCTCTTAACACCTCATCACCCTTAAAGATGGCTTGAGAGGCTTTGGAGTCTGATGACACCACACCAGTCCCTGGACCCCGCCATGCCTGAAGTCACCCAGGAGATGGCTTCTGTCACCAACCCAAATGAGCACTGCCCCGGGGGGAACGTAAAGGAGAGGGAGAAGAGGAAGAGTCCCACTTCAAGGACCAGAGTGGGGCTGAGGAGGGAGGACTCAGGGGGACCTAACAGAGCGCGGCCACACACTCCAGGGCCGGCACTGGGAGGGAGTGTTGGTTTCCCACTGCGCAAAGAGGAAGCCAGGCAGGGCTGGAGACTGCCTTTGCTTCATAATGGAAAACGCTGTGCCCGCTCCATGCTGCTGTTGAAGTTGGTGCGGCACCTGAGGGGGTCATGGGACCTGGGCCACGCTCAGTCACACAGGTGCCCTTGACTTGTGAGCACTGACCAACCGGTCTTGTGCAGCCTCACCCCAGCACGCGCGCCCTCCCAGCCAACCCTCCAGCCTCGGCTGGGCCCAGCAAGGAAAGACCCCTGCCCGTGGGAAGGAGGGTACAGCTGCATAGAGGCAGGGAGACCCCACCCCCAGGAGAGCAGCGACATCTCCAATCCCCAGGCCTGCCCTTCCTCAGCATGGCCACCCGGCTGGACAGCACCCACACAACCGTGGCCAAGAGGACAAGACCAGAGCGGACAGGGCCCTTCTCCACGCCCCTGTCCCAGGGTGGATGAAACCTTCACACGAGAGGAGGTACTGCCACCAGACGGAAGCTGGGTCCTTGGGTGGCCACACACCTGCCCTGGCCACCCACTCACGGGACCCTGGAGGGCGGGCCTGCCCAGTTGCAGGCTGTGACAGGGTAGACACACCCATCCTGAGCCCAAGGGAACTCGGGGACTCACCCGCAGGGGCTCAGTGCTGGGAGGAGACGAGCGGGAGGCGCCCAGACAGAGCCCCCGGACCAGCCCTGCCCCTGGGAGCAATGCCCAGGTAAGAACGTGGGTGGGCAGCGGGGTGGGACCTGGGAGCCGGCAGAACCCCCGAAGCCCCCCAGGCCCCCATAGAAGCCTGCACCTTGCGAAGCTGCGGGGAACAGAGACCAAGGGCCGGGCAGCCTGCGGCCGGTCAGCAAGCAGAGGGCAGCTGGCCAGAGGCTGGGGCTCTCCAGTGCGCGGCGCCGTCGGCACAGGTTCCCTGGCTCAGCTTCCCCGGCTGCTCATGCCTTCCCAGTGCCGCGCTCCCCTTCTTCCCCAGCCGCGACCGTGTGCACGTGGGTTAGCAGGACAGCAGCCCCAAAGACGCCCCAGCCCCAGCCCCAGCCCCGACCTGCAGGGATGAGGTTGAGGTGGAGGGGACCTGGTTGCTCCTGAGCCAGCAGGAAATGGAGGGAATCACCCTGGCCGGCTCAGATGGGCCCAGCGCATCATGGGGTCCCGCTGGGAGGCAGGGCCAGGAGCCTCCTGCAGGGTGCCGCACCAGGAGAGGCCCAGGCCATGCAGCTTTGAGGGTGGAGACAGGAAAGCAACTCTGACTCCCAGAACCAGAGTGTGGGCAGCGTGAGCCACCACAGCGGGCAGAGTGTCACAGCGGCCACAGGAAACAAAGCGGAAGGCGGGTGGTGCTGTCCGAAGCTCTCTGTTCCCCAGGCAGAGGGCGCGGCCGCGCTCCTGATGCCAGCCCAGGAGGCATGAACGCCCGGGACCCAGGGCTTCTAGAAAAGCCATGGTTCTGCTGATTAAAGGGGGCAGATTCGGGAGACTGGCTTTTTGCTTTCACCCTGCCCTCCTACCTGGAATGGGGATGGAAGGAGAGGTGGGTGGCCACCCAGTGACCACGAAGATGACAGCCGTGCACCGAGGATGGCAGGGAGGGACGCAGCACTGCAGGCCGCGCTCCTTGGCCACTCATCAGTGAGGCCATGGCGAAATCCCAGGACCCGGAACGCTGGGAGCATTTAGGCTCAAGGAGTCTCGGGCGCACCGTGGGTCCCAGCACCCCAGGGAAGACGCGCAGGCAGCTCCTGTGCGCGGGCAGCACACGCTCATTTATTGCATGAAACCCTTCATAGCACTGCGCCCCGCATTTTCATTACCCAGAAAACGCATTCAACAGGAATTCGTTGCGCTCAGTCTTATGACACAAAGGCAAGCGCCAGGACTCCTGGCATCAGAAGGCGCCGCCCAGACCCACGGCTCCACTTACAAGTGCTGAGGACGCCCAGGCAGCTCTGCTGCGAGGACCCGTGGTGCCCACACTGCCTGGGTGCACCGCTGGAGGGCTCCAGCGTCACCACGGTGACACAGGGTGGACACCAGCACGCAAATGCCACACCCCAGACCCCTGGCGGACACAGAACACTTAACCGCTCCAAGCCTGTGGTGCAGAGGCCCTGGGAGAACACGGAAGCCACTTGGTCTTTGGGGACATGCCGCTGGCTGGAGAGTGACACCCGGCTGGCCAGGAACAGCATTCCAGCCGTGACAGTGCAGGAGCGCTGGCCCAGGGTCCCAACAGCCAGCTCTGGAAAGATGGTGACAAGCTAGGCTGGTATCCCCTGGTGCCGGCTGGTGCCCAACAGTGGATGTGCCCTGAGAGAAAACGGGAGTGTCAGGAAGCAAGGTCGGGCCCTCCACAGGGCCACACGCGCGTCAGGCTCGCAAGGCTGGCCATGTGGCTCCTCCATGTGCCGTCACCAGAACCCTGGCCCACACGGCACCGCACCCCTCCTTGCTGGGGGTGACCTGCAAGCCATGTAGAGAGACGTGCTCAGAGAGCAGGGCCACACGCCGGCCCAAACTCGCCCTTCCAGTCTCAAGGTTGGGCTCCGTCCTAGCACGTGGGACTCGGGTGCCACCAGACGCAATGCCAAAGCAGAAACGGTGTCCCCCGGCCCAGGGAGAGCTCGGTGAGAACTTCCTTCTCAACAGCCACAGGTCAGAAGGCTGCTAACGTCCGAGGTACCGTGCACGCGCGTGGCTAGGGCGCGCAGGCCGGGCCATCAGAAGCCCTGTAGCTCGGGGATGTTCCGGTACAGGTCCAGGGCCTCGGGGTTGGAGAAGGCCCCGCGGTGCTCCACGGCTTGGCCAGCCAGGACCTGCTTCACGGCCACCTCCACCTTCTTGCCGTTGAGCGTGTACTGCACGGGGAGACAGGAAACAAAGCACGGCACTAAGCGGGAGGGGCTGGGGCACCAGACCCTGACCTCGGTGTGCACACGGGGCGCCTGGCTCAGCGCGCAGCAGCAAAAGCGGATGAGGCCTGGCCACGCCTGCCCAGCAATGCCCAGGAGGCCTGCGCCGCGACCGCGCCCCGACACAGCGTCCACTCAACAAGGGGGAAGAGCCCTGTTCTAAAAGGCAACTCGGCACCCAGTGCTTAGAGCCAATCCTAACACGCCACCCCCGTGGCCGTCCAGGGTGCCGCTGCCCGAGAGGCCGCGAGCCAGGCAGGAGGAAGGAGACTGACTTCTCTAATGCCAGTCCCACGATCAGCTCGACGTCACATCCATGCTGGCCTGTAGTGGTTACACTAGGTGCCACCCAGGCCTTTCTCATTCCTAAGCCCCAACAGGCACCCTGCACAGGAAGGTTTCAATAAGGACACAACTTCGCCACTACACTGGTGACGCTGTGCCCATGCCTTCGCCTGAGCTGGTTTCCTCAAATGTGAAATGGAGGTGACAGTACCTACCCCAGAGGGAAGGTCAGGGAAACCCGGCTTCCACAGGACAGCTGCAGGTGTCCCTGGCCATGGTATTTAATTACGGCTTTACTTTCATTTTTATTTCATTAAATGCACTATTATACTTTAATATACTAAAAGACTAGCTACTGGGGCTGGAGCGGTGGCTCAGTGGTTTCAGCTCTTACCTGGCATGCGCAAGGATGCAGGTTCAAACCCCAGCACCATGTACTCAAAGAAGTGTTGGAGTAACGAAAGCCACATGGAAAACTAAATAAACCTGATTCTCTCCCCCGTCCATCCCTTTCTCGCTTAAAAAAAGAAAGAAAGAAAAAAAGAAAAAGAAAAAAAAAGACTACTCCTATGACCTCAAGAGGGCACTGGTTTCCCAGGACTATGTCCAAGAGCCTCCCCAAATTCCATAAAACCTCCCCCCTATATCCACCAGGCTGCCTGGAATGCTACAAAATTTATCTCATGGTCAAACTTTTTCCAGATGTACAAAGCTCCCTCTAAAATTCGTAGCACAGCCAGACACAGCAGCAAACACCTATAATCCCAGCAGCTCAGGAAGCTGAGGCAGGAAGATCCCAAGTTCAAAGCCAGCCTCAGCAACTTAGCAAGGCCCTAAGCAACTTAACAAGACCCTGTCTCAAAATTTTAAACTAGGGGCTGGAGAGGTGGCTCAGCGGTTGGAGCACTTCGGTGGCTCGGTAGTTACAGCATTTGCCTTGCATGCACGAGTACACAAGTTCAAATCCCAGCAACACATACACAGTGAAGTGTCTGAGGAACAAAAGTCACACGAAAAACTAAATAAAAATTGCTTCTCTTTCTCTCTATCTCTCTCTCTCTCTCTCTCTGTCCCCTCTTTACGAAAAAAAAAATCCAGAGTACGTGTTTCATCTTTAATCCAAACAGGGGCCTGGGCAGCATTGGCGTCTATGAAAGCTAGAAACTTCTAAGGCCCCAGAGCCCCAAGAACCTGCGGCCGCCCTGAGCTCCCAAGCACACAGACATGACTTTTTTTTTTAACCTGAGCTATAATTAAAATTCATTCATTGGAAAAACTCAGTCAACGTGTGAACTAATTAAGGACCTAAGTGCCAGCTTCCAAGGGACTGCCTGTCACCCCAGGAGTGCCATTGGTCCTCTGCTGTGACACAAGCATCCCACGTGCACATAATCACTCCAAGTGTGGCTCGTGGGGGCCGGTGATCTGTACCCTCAGCCTGCTGGTACCCCGGGCACCGCCTCAGATGCCTGCTCCAGCTTCCTCTGGCAAGGACAGGGCTCCCAAGACGGAGAAAGACCCATGGCATGGGGACAGATGCAGCTCCCTGCACCCGCAGCAGACCCTCCAGGCCCCAGGCCATTCCCACAACTGAGGCCAACCCACAGTCCCAAGGTCTTTATTTTGGGTCAGTGGCAGGCCGGTCAGATTCCAGGTCCCACTTCCTTGGACAGGACCCCATCTCCAATTTGTTCATCTATAGAACAGGCAGAAAGAAGATAAGCTTCTCCCCCTACTGCCCATTCCCTCCCTCCCTCCTTCCCTCCCTCTCTCCCTCCCTCCCTCCCTCCTTCACCAGCTGGGAGGAGGGTGAGCCTCCAGGTTCCCACCCAGGAGCCTCCAGTCAGCAAAGATGACAACAGTGCCCTTGGGGAGGGGATCGTGCTGCCAGGGACAGGATGGAGCAGGGAAGAGGCACACAGGAACCCCTCTCTGCTGCTGGAGCAGGCAGCCGCGCCATGGAGTGTGGGAAGGTGGGCCGCCTGGCCGGAAGCAGCACAGCCACAGCCACCAGGGGAACTGGTGGCCACTGCGCTGCCAGGCCAGCACTGTCATCAACTCAAGCTCAGGGGCAGAGACCATGGCTGGGGGTTGAAGTTGGCAGCCCAGAGGCACACCTGGGGAGGTGGAGCCAGGCACAGACCCCGCCCCAGGACCCCACCCACAGGCTCCTCCCACCCCCTGCTCCTCCACGCAGAGCAGAGACCAGAGGGTCTGCACCTCTCTTCTGAGCGACCCCACGATCACTATGCTCCAGGGGGCAGAAGGAGCATGGTACAGCAGAGACCACAGCCCCTCGCCTGGGCAAGGCTGGGAGCCCCATGAGTGGCAGGGGCAGCCCACAGCCCCCATGCAAGGGGCCCTCCTGCCTAGCGAGCCCCAGAACTTTCCAGGCAGGAACTCAGCTGTTCTCTCCTAAAGGTGAGTCCTGTTTGCAGCAAGACTGTCCCTCCCCAGCTCAGTGACCCTGGTGAACCCTCCCCTAAGCACTGGTTAGTCCTGACCATGGCCATCTGAGGCACAGGGGCACTGAGGCCTCAGGGTGGCTTCAGGCTCAGTCATGCAGAAGATGTGCAGGCAGCAGGGAGCCCAGCATGCTCCACCCTGTGGGAGCCAGGACAGCAAGGTGACAGTGACTGGGGGAGGGAGGGACGACACACTGGATGTCAGTCCTGTTCCCTCCAGCTCAGGCGCAACTTGGAGACAAGACAGGCTCTTCAACAAGCCAAGGGGACAGAGTCGAGCTCTGGATCCCTGAGCGGAACTGGCTCGCTAATGGGACACCCAGACCCTGGTGGAAAGGACAGCAGAGCACTGCTCCCAGATGACCTTTCTCTCCCCCGGGGGCCGTCGTCTCCACAGAAGGTCAGCAAGAGTCACCAACCAGGGAGAGGCAAAATCTCCAGCGTGGCCCTGTGCACCTCCCAGTGAGCAGGAAGCAAGCCCAGCGCTGCAGACAGAGGTGTAGAGGTGTCAGGAGCAGGAAACAGGAGTTCCAGGAGGAGAAAGGCAAAGCAAGGGAGAGGCCCGGCCCCACCCTGGAGGACACCAAAGGTGCAGAGAAGGGCCCAGGCTGCAGGTGGGCCAGAGGCCAGGGTGTGCAGATCCCCCTGACCCCCGAGGCCCTGCCACCCACCCAGGAGCAACGGTTCTGCAGGCTTTCGGCGCAGGCCGCCTTGGCCACGCACCTGGGCGACTCCATGGCCCCTGGAAGCACCACTTCTGAGCAATGAACGCTGTGGCCATCTGGGGAACTGGGGCAGAATGGGAGTGTGGAGCGCCTCCTGAGGACCCACCTCTGCGGACCAAGCCGTGCCCACCTGGCACCGGCGGCTCCTGGCAGGGCTGGGAGAGGAGCGGCAGGCAGACTGCTCACACTCATCTCGCAGAATTGCTCCAAATGCCATCTTGGGAGAGGCGCAAGGATGGGCACACAGGAAGCACCAGCAAGTCGGCCGGGCGCCAGCGCTCGCGAGCACGTGGGCACAGCACACACGCACACGCGCACACACACACACCCCTCGGAGCGCAGAGCAGGCGTACCGGGATGCCCTGGGTTTCCAAGATGAGGCTAGGGACGTGGCGCGCCGACAAGCCCAGGCGGATGGCGTCGCGGATCTGCTTGACCAGGTCGGGCCGGAAGGTGTGCCCAGAAGCCATCTTCAGGAAGAGGATCACCCTCTCCTCGCCGTCCCTGTTGTACTGGGGGACACACAGGCTGTCCTCCACCTCCTCGAAGGCTTCCACTATGGAGACAGAAGGTGCACGCTCCAAAGAGCCCTCCGCTGGCCAGCAAGGCTACTGCAACCCAGCAGAAGGCAGGGAGGGTGTGTGGCCCCCAGCCTGGCAGAGAAGCCCACCTGGAGGAGTGCCCGGGATGTTCACCAAGGGGCTAGACAAGTGGGAGAAGAGCCACTGCTGGGAGACAGTGCTCCAGCTAACCTGGCCTGGCAGTCTCCAGGGAGGCCACCGTGCCCTGGCTTACTTCCCGACGACCACAGGGGAGTGGGCACTGAGGCAGGCTCCTCTGGGGGGACCAGGCCAGATGTCTCAGGCACAGACACACCAGGCTCCTGGGCTAGGGGCTGTGGCCTAAACATCGGTGGCAACCACCTTCCAGGAAGTCTGATCTTGGGGCCTAGGCTGTGCCTAAGCTCCTGCGTCAGGGAGCTCTGAGGGTCCCAGGGGACCCAGCGGTCTGCCCTGGCTGCACCTGATGTCCTGCAAGGTGCTGTGTGACCTTCAGCACTCATGCAGCCTCTCTGGGCTTCTGTTCCCTCAGCCCTAAAGCCCGGGCACACTGAGCTGGCTGTGAGGAAGAATGGTGCCTGGAACGGGTGACATTAACCCCTCTGAGGTCTCGGGTGTATTCTGGAAGAGAGAACGCGCACTTGAACAGCCGTCCGCACCAAGTCTCACCACAAGGAAGCTGACTCAGAGCCCTGGGCACCGCCTAGGACCCGGGCCCCAGAGAGACCTGCAAGGGGAGGAGCACACACCGATGTTGTAGATCTCCGAGCTGCCAAAGCGCACTCCGTTGGGGTTGAGCGTGCCGTCACTGGGGGGACAAGGTCATGAGCATAAGTCCCGGGATCCCTGCTCCTCGCACCACCACGCTAAAGCCAAACTGAGACACCTCTGCCACCCGCTGCCCCTCCCCACCTGCAGTGTCCTCCCTTCTGGGCACAAGGCCACAGGCAGGCCCTCTTCAGTAACAGACACGGACCGTGCCTTTGCTGTGGGCCTCCCTCTGCGACTCTTCCCGACCCCTCGGCCCACCCCTACAGGGCAGGGGAAAGTGGGTCAGGCCCAGACCAGCCCTCGGAGAGTGGGCAAGGACACCCCACTGCAGGGGGGTCAAAGGACAGGGGACAGTCCACCCATGTCGCAGAGATGAGGGGCTGAGATGCTTCCTTAGGGGTGGCATGTGCCAGGCTCAGAGGTGGGGAAGCAGGGAGCACCGGGGGTGGGGCAGGTGGAAGGCAGGGGGGCAGACACCAGCAGAGCACCGAGCGCCCCTGCTGGAGCAGGACAGGTGCCCGGGAAGAAACGGGGCTCCAGGGAAGAGAGGCCCCCAGAGCCCTCACCTGCGGCCCAGCATGACAATGCCCCCCGTCTTGGGGTTGATTCTGCAGTAGTCTCCGTGTGCCCAGACACCTGCAGGAAGGCACAGCAACAGTCACCCCGGGGCAGGCAGGACACTGGCTGGCAGACATTGCAAAGCCAAAATGGGTGCAGCGTGAGGCTGGAGCCTGGAGGTGCGGAGGGAGCAGACGCTCTGCACTAGGAGCAGCCCTGTGGCAGGGGCCGCCTGCCCAGCGCTGACACACGTGGACACTGGAAAGATACCACTCTGGGGACACCAGCAAGGCCACGGAATTCAAGGAGGGTGCGAGCGAGCTCAGCACACAGGCTACCTGTGGGCAGTGAGGCCGTATGGAGGCTGAGTGGGGGAGGCCAAGCAGGCCTTGGGAAGGACAGCGGCAGGGCCAGGCCAGGCTGTGGAATGAAAAACAAGCAGAAGGGCCTGGCGGGAGGCTCCTGCGCCAGGCGGAACACGGGCAACAGCAAATGCAGGTCCCGGCCTCCGCCCTCGGGAACACAGAGGGCTGTGCTAGGCAAACCTGGCTCCTGGCTTCCCGGTGGGTGGCAGCACCAAGCAGGCCAGCCGGCACCTGGGAGCTGCACCCTCTGGGGACCAGGAAGGAGCCCTGCTAGAGTCCACGAAGCTGTGTGCAGGGAGCTCCCGGTGCGGCCCCAAGCACAGGGAGCTGCTCTCAGGTGCTCTTCCCTCCTCCCAGCCAAAGAATGACCCTTGTGCTTCTAGAAGATTCACACATGAGACGCATGCTCGCTCCTATGCCCCAGGATGATGTGGGAGCACTAAAGCGGCACTTCTGGGTGGCTCCTGCCAGGAGCCACTGTCCTGGTTTCCCCGGCCTGCAGCTCCACCCTGCAGCTCTGGTGCCTGGATCCACAACAGCCTGGTCTGAGGCCCAGGGTCTGCCCGGAGTCTGAGGGTGATGCCTGGGCTTCTGGGCTGCTTAGATCCCCGACTAACAATGCTCTGGGGACGCAGGGAAGCACGATGCGAATCCACCCGAAGACAGTTTCTGTCGTGAAACATTCACCAGGAAACACTCGGACTTCTTGGGAATCCAGGCTGAGCAGTGAGACCACGTGAGGCTGGCTTTGGTGGCCGCACAGGGAGCAGCTGACCAGGGCAGCCCCACTCAGACCTCTGGCGTCTCCTGGAAGCACGATGGGCGTGGGCGGCTGCAGGGGCCGCATGAGGACCCAGGTTCGAACCCCAGCACCACACACACAGTTGTGTCAGGAAAATAAAACCAATGAAAAACTAAATAAAATTGATTCTAAAAAATAAAATAATAAAAAGCCACAAACAAAAGAAAGACGGCTCATAAACCCCCCTCCCACGGCCCATTCACTAGCTCAGTCACACACGAATCTTTTTCTTTCTTTGGGAAAGGGGACACCAGGGCTTGAACCCAGGGGTGCTTAACCACTGAGCCACATCCCCAGCCCTTTTTATGTTTTATTTTGAGACAGGGTCCCGCTAAAGGCCTCACTAAGTTGCTGAGGCTGCTTTGAACTTGTGATCCTCCTGCCTCAGCCTCCCGAGCCCCTGAGATTACAGGTGTGCGCCACCACACCAGCTTATAAATTTCTTTTTCAAAGTGCACATTAAAGGGACCCTGCCTCTGCCCTAAACCCTCGATTTCACTTGGTCCTTTCTGGCCGTCCTGTCTAGCACACGGCTTGTCTGTGTGGTCACCCGGCGTGGCAAGGTGAGGTCTGTGACCTGCACGGGACAGGAAGGCTCTGCTGCGCTGCGTGGGGCACTGAAGTGCGAGGGCTGCGCTGGTGCTGGGGCAGATGGTCCAAGTCACCTCTTCCATGCCCCCACGGCCAGCGGCTCAGTTCCCGTCTGAGTCCTTCACATCGTTCACAACCCCCACCTACCCTCAGAAGGTAGTGAGGAGGCTGCCTGTGAGGCCTGGCATCGTGAGGGCATCAGAGAGAAGCAGAGACCCTGCCCCAGTGCGTTCAGCTCCGAGTTTCCCGGCAGTCAAGGCAAAAATGGCCACAAGGGGACACGAAATGCTTCTCTTCCCCAAGAAAGAATATCAGAGCTTCAGGAAGAGAACGGTTCTTCTGATATTAATCCAGAGACATTTACCACACAAGTCCTTATATATGTGACAAAAAGCAATGGAAAAAATTAGTCTTCAAAGAGCAATGTTGCAGAAGACGAGGGCCATTTCTCAGATGGACCCTCAAGCTGAGTTTCTGACCCTTTTGGCCTCCACAGGGCCACAGGAGGAGCGTTTCCTGCCACTCCACAAGCCCACAGGACACTGCACACTGGCTGGAGCCCAGACGGGCTTCACTGCAAGGGTCGGCCACCAGAGACTGAGCCCCACCCGGTGCCCACATCTCCTGCGTGGTGACGTTTACATGACAACACTCAAGGCCCACCACAGAAAAAGAAGGACCCACAGCAGATTCTGCTCAGTCACTCCCCACGTTCTGACTCTGCCTAGGTTCGTGCAAAATCAGATCAGCTTTCCAGAGATTGCAGTATAAATAACTTGGGGCCAGCAGGCTTTCCAAACCCTGCACCACACAGCAGCAGTAACTGGAGGCTGCTTTTGCAACAAGAGGAGGCAGGAATCATCATTAGAAGAGACTCCCCAGCCCAGGGCAAGTGTCCCTCAAAAGATGAACCACACGCTGTCGTCCTGTGAGGTGACATCAGCCGGGAGTCACCCCGCCACACAGCACTCTTCTTCCCAGTGTCCCCAGGACTGGAGAAGAGGAGCCACACCCACCATTCCCCCTGGACAGCAGCTAGAACCCTGGCCCGAGACCCTCCGCCCTCCAGGGGCCCCTGCGGGCAAACCAGAGGCTCGTGCCGGTGCCCAGCAGCAGTGTGCGGGGTACAGAGGGCAGCGGGGACTCAACTGAACCCAGATGCATGTCCTGGGGAGACAAGCTGCTGACCGAGAGCACCAGCCTGCGGAGGGACGAGCTGTGCATGGTCCCAGGCAGGACCCACCTGGGAATTTGGAGAAGTAGGCCTTCCGGTACTTGCTCCCGTTCTCGTCATTCCAGAAGTGTGTGGGCTGGCAGGGAATGGGCTTGGTGCACACCAGCTCTCCGCTCTCCCCCCAGACAGCCTTTCCTGGAGGGGGAAGAAGAAAGATCACACCCGGGCTGCACAGCCGCACACCAAGGTCCAGGACAGCAGCACTCACAGGTCACTGCCGCAGCTCCTCCTGGGAGACCCCTCTCTGCAGCCAACCTCTCCTGAAATGTGGCACAGTCCACGTGGCCATGCGGCACCTCTGAGCGGTGACCAACTCGCATCATGGGCACCTGTTCCACGTGTCGCTCGGGCCCATAGGCTTCTGGTGCTGGCCACCCCACCCGTATGACCACAGCTTGTTCCTCCTGAGCAGGGGCTTCCCCTCTGCCCCCAGCCTTGCCTTCCATCACAAACTGTGGGCTGTGAACATTCCGGCACACGTCACCTGCTGGGATTGACCAGCATTCTCCTGGGGGTGGGACTTCTAGGTTACAAGGTGTGCGGTGTCCTCTGCTCTGACGACCAACAGCTCCCAAAGCACTGCCCTGCTCCCCATGCCCCAGCCTTTCCAGCCACTGGGCACAGCGCAGGCTGCACAGGAGCCCCTGCCCACCACCAGGCCCGCAGAGGTGACAGCCTTCCCGGGACGCAGCTCAGACACCAGCTGCACTTCCCCTCTGCAGGAGGCCCCTGGGTTTCCAGATTCTTCCCCCCACTAGCTCATGCTGCCCCACAACATCCTCCAGGCAGAAGCTGGACGGACGATTCTCCCCACATGCGAAAGCATCTCTGCTGGGCACCTCCCTCCTGACCAGGCCCAAGAGAACCATCAGGCAGACGAGAAGAAACCGACAACCTTGATGAGCAAGGTGTTCTTGGGCAGCAGGCAGGGAACACGCTTCTGAAAACGAGGATGCGTCCCCGGAGAGGCCACAGGCAGCGCTGCCGGGGAGACCCAGGCCTCCCGGCTTGAGCCCGGTGTGGCCACCGCACCTGCCATCTTCCCTGAGGCACATCCACTTGGTTGGGGCGAAACAGTGGTGGCTGTTGTCCAGAAAATTCAAGTCCTTGGACTTGTTGAGTGCTGAGCACGCACCAGGCCCTGTTTGGTGCTAATCGGCAGCAAATGCTGGTTCCACTCGGAGACCGGCGTGCAGGCTCGCCCCGAGACCAGCACAGACGCCCACTGGGCCCTCGGCCCTCCCAAGGCCTGCTTCTCCGCAGCTGGGGACAAGGAGCCCCACAGGTGCAAAGCCAGGCCGGGGGCAAAGGGCCCTGCTCTGTGAGTGACCATCCCCAAGTGAAGGGCACGTCCAAGCGCCTCCGCTTCCCTCCCCTCACCTTCCTCATTCCATGCCTCCACGGCCATGGCCAGGTTCCGGGCCTGCACCTCCCCTCTGTACACAGGAACGGACACGTTCTGGCCCATGAAGCAGGAGATGATGTCAGTGCCACCTGCAAGCAAGGTGACAAGGACTCAGCACTGGATCAGACAGACACAGACCCCGTGAACAAGACGAGCTGCCCCAGGGAGCAACCTTGCCGGAGTGAGGGCTCGGTGCCTGCCGAACCGGGGCTCCTGGCGACCATCACTACCTCAAATACGAGACTGCGCAAGGGTGCGTGGGGTCAGGAGGTCATCAGGAGCCAGAGAGGCTGTCCCCACCGTCCCCCCTTCCCCGGAACACGCCACCTCCTCCGCCCACCGCACAGGCCCGTGAGCGGGAGCGCACCTGAGATGGAGCCGAGAAGGACGCTGCTCTTGATGTGCTTGTAGACGAACTCGTAGCTCTGGGCCTTCAGCGGGGAGCCGGTGGACAGGATGGTGCGCAGCGTCTGCAGGCTGTGGGTCTCCACTGGGCAACAGTCACCAAGAGATGGCACTCAACCCCACGCACCTGCCCGCACTCCCACACGGCGCGGGGACAGCACGCGAGGGCACACTTACCCGGCTTCATGTCCTTCTCCTGCAGCACAGACAGCCACTTGGCACCCGTCCCCAGGATGGTGATGCTACAGCACGGGTGGGAAGGAGAAGCCAGAGGCAGTCAGCCACCCACTCCCCAGCTCGAAGTCTACCAGACCAGCAGGCACGGGGCTAGAGCAGTGGCTCCGCAGTTACAGCACTTCCCTGGCATGTGTGAGGACATGGGTTTGAACCCCAGCACCACGAAATGTCGGAGCAACAAAAGCCACATGAAAAACTAAATAAAGGGGCTGGAGCGGTGGCTCCGTGGTTTCGGCGCTTGCCTGGCAAGCACAAGGACCCGGGTTCAAACCCCAGCACCACATACACAGCTAAGTGTTGGAGCAACTAAGGCCACGTGAAAAACTCAATAAAAACTGATTCTGTCTCTCTCACTGCCCCTCTCTTAAAAAAAAAAAAAAGCTGGCCACATCCCCTGGACAGCATTCCACACGCCGCTGGGAGCATCCCAGCACTGGGCCTCCTGCGGCATGGGACACACTCCACCTGGACCCCAACGTGCAGGGACGCGGCTCCCTTTTGTGCATGGCTCAACACAAAACAGACGTTTCCTCGCAAACCCCCCATCCTTCAGCTGCAGAGCCCTCAATCTCAGGGAACCACAGGGCTCCGACCCTAACCTCACACGCCCACTTCCGATGGAGGGGAGGGGGCTACGGAATTTGTTTGGTAAAACGGGAGCTGCGAATTCAACCACACGGCCTTTGCTTAAATGAGCTCAGGTTTGTGTGAAGCGGGATGACTGTGGGGCTTCTCTCTACAGCCCCCACCCCCGGGCACCACAGATGCTGACCTCCAGGGCGCCTTATGTCTACTCAGCTCCTCCTGGCGAGTCTCCCAACAGGGCGGCCCTTACCTGCGCACTCCGCCTTCCACTGAAGAACACTCTCTTGAGGACCCCAGGAGGCTAGAATCAAGGGCCCATGTCCCTTGGAAAGGCAAGGCCCACTCCCTGCGCAGACTTCGGGGTCCCAGCTGGGGCTGGGAGTGGTCAAATTGATAGCGCGGTCCCCGAGAGCAGGGTCCCCTACGACCTCGCACCTCCTCTGCCTCACGCTCCTTACTGCCCCAGAGCCACTCCAGCACCGATGCCGCCACGAGGCGCTTGGTGCCTTGGTCACTCTGCCTGACGACTGGGGCTTTGAGGCGGGGTCACTCCCACCATCGCCCTCCCACGCTCACTTCATGAACTCCAAGTCTGACTGGCCACTTCCACGCGACAGCCAGGGCTGCCTGCTCTACAGGACCAGACACCACAGGCCTCACTGGTGTGGCCCGGCCGTGACCAGCTCCAGCCGGCGTCTCCAATCCCACACCAAACACTACAGGCCCCCGCTCCGCTCCTGCAGGACTCAGTGGCTCTCTGTGGCTCCAAAGAGCTCTAAGTCTTAGGTGAGGCTCTGTGACCGTGACCTTGGCAAGTGTGACCTGGTCTGAGTCACCTGCTTGTCTCAAGAAACAGCCGCCCATCTCCAGGGCTCAGATAGGGGGCCGAACGCAACACGCTCCCCTGAGCCCGTGTGTCCTGTGGGAGCCACAGCATGGGGAAGGGAGTGCCTTCTGGGCCCGCGGGTGGAGGTGGACCTGCTCACAGCTGGCTGCAACCCAGGCCGTGCACCATTAGCCGCGCCCGCTGCTCCCCTGCTCCACCACAGTGTCCGGATCATCGCCATGCAGACCTTTAGAATCGTGAGTCAGGTCAGGTCACCGCCCTGGTCCAAAGCTAGTGTGGCCACCTCACTGGGGGTCGGGGACTCTACCCTTCTGCCCCACATCACTTCTTCACATTCAGGCCACATGGGCTCGCCCAGCTCCCTGGCGCACGATCTCAGTCCCACGCAGGGCCTTGGCGCTTGCTGCGCGCACGTCCCCAGTCCTGCAGGGCTGGTTCCTAACAGTTTTTTACGGCTTAGCTATGAGGTGTCCCCAAGCACTCACGTGTGAGGTGCTACAAGGCTGGGAAGTGACAGGCCACCTCTGACAGTCACTGGGTGGTGACTGCAGGTGGGCAGGGGTGGCAAGGGGAGGGGTCATTGGGGGCGCGCCTGAGGGTCATATTCGGTCCATGGCAAGGACAGTCTCTGCTTCCTGGTGCCACATCCTGAGCCACTTCCCTCTGCCACACTGTTCCACCTCACGCCCCAGGAATGGAGTCAGCCGTCTAGGGATTGGGACCTCCGAAGACCAGAGCCCCAGGAAAAGCTTTTCCCCCTTATTGCTCTCGTCAGCTCTTTTGGTCACAGCAGGAAAAAGCTGAACCGCTGACCACTCAGGCCCCAGGCACAGCCACATCCCTGGGGCTTGCGGGTCCCACGCCTGCAGCCATCCTCCCCTTCCCTTGCCCTGTGCCAGCCCAGCCCCCTCCCAGGGGACAAGAGCCCAGGCCCAGCAGGCAGCACCCAGTGGATGCCCAGGCTCGTGCAGTGCTGCCAACATGCCCACTCCACCTACGAGGACCTGTCGTCTGGACCACCTAGGACAAGGTGCCACCCAGGCAGGACAGGGAGCGGAGCTCTGGCCCTGTCTCTAACCAGCATGTTCCCTCCCAAGACGCGTGCAGCCCATAGACACACCACCAGCCGAGGAGGAAAGCCACCTTTTAAAAGGACCCCATCTGTGCCAACAAAAGGAACGCAGCGTCACCTGGTGTCAGTAAGTCTACGGGCTGACACCAAACAATCAGCAGGATTCTGTTTGTAAATTTGCTGACATTATTTTTAAAATGCGAGGCACTGAAACAGCTCACGAGGATTGTGCCTGACTGCTGCCCCGTCCTCAGCCCCAGCCAGTGCCAAGCGACTCGGTCTCACTGACCAGGGAGGGTGAGCTCTCCCCACAGGCACAGGCCACGTCCAGAGGACCCTGCAGAGAGCAAGGCCAGGTCTTAGCACCAGGGCAAAAGCCCAGCGGGACACAAGACTTACACTCAGTGTGTGCGTACTGCTCGGAACCAGCCCACGGTGCTTGAACACATGTGCACACGCACACACATGCACCCCTCACACACAGGTGCACACCCACACAAACCCACACCCCCACCCAGAGCAGCGTTAGGTGCAAGGGCCTCCGTTCCTCGACCAGCTCTAAGCCCCAGGACACACTCTCCATCCTCTTCTGGTAGCTCCCACCCACACATGCACCAAAAAAATAAATAAATAAAAGTGTTTCTCCACCTGGCGTAAAGGTAGTAAGGAAAGGATTTTCTTAAGGCCATTAGACTCCCAGGGATTTGATTAACCTTTTGCTGGGAACGGTCTCATTAGGAAATAACCTTCCTCACCAACACTGAGCTAAATGTCAGGATCTAAATAGCATTGCCCAGGCCGGGCACGGCTGCGTCTGCAACATTAATGGTCCAGAATTTTAAAGATCAGTGGCTCCTGTTTCCCACCGTAAGCGCTCAACAGTGGGTGATGAGGGTGGCTCAGCGCGCAGTCGCTCCCCGCTCCCCGGGCTCGGTGGCTGAGCGTTCTGACTGCCCGAGACACTGTCACTAGGCCGGAGCACCCAAAGATTGCAGCCGTGAGAGCGAGTCAACCGCGCAGGGCTGATTCGCCAGCCGAGTGCTGCGGTAGCAGGCCTTGCGACAGACTCCAACGCTGAGCAGGAGTGGGCTGCTCTGTGCCTCCCACGCTCACGGCCCCCAGGCGCTTCCTCCTGACGCGGCCTTTGCGCATCCCATGCGTGTCCCAGCAGGGGAAGAGAAGTTAACAGGGCCACAGGGAGGCAGCGACACCCTCCAGAGGCCACAAACAGCATCCGTGCCAACGTTATGATATTCAGGGAAGATTCCAAGAGACCACTGGCCACTGCCCAGAGGGACAACCCTGGTTTGGACCCTAGCACCACACAAAAACAAAAAAGAGAGTGAGAGAGTGAGCCCATAGTGTCCCCAGGTGACCCCGATGTCTCAGAGCTCCCTCCTGCCTGAGGCTGGCCTCTCGCTCTGCCGGGGAGAAGCCATCAGCACAGCCAGACCATCCCTCCCTCCTTCTGCTCCTGCACCTCTCAGTACCCCAAAGACGGTGGCCTACAAGGGAAGAGGGCAGCAGCCGTGTCCCATGGCTGAGCAGGACATCCAGGTACCTACCCTATCCTGTCCACCAGGTCCCACAGCACGTTGGGCGTCGGGACCAGTGGGGAGCCATCGTACAGGACCACAGCTGCTCCAGTGGCCAGAGCAGACACCATCCAGTTCCACATCATCCAGCCAACCTGCAACACAGGGAGCGGCTTCAACAGGACACCAGGCCAGCTCCCTCCAAGCTGTCGCTGGCCACAACCGCCCGTCTCAGGCAGCGAGCCCACAGCTATGGACTGAGCACATGGGTGCTTGCACACGAGTGTGAACACACAGCAGAGAAGGTCTGCTGAGGCCAAAGGAGAGCCACACAAGATGCACACACCACCACTCACTCCCTACCCACAGCAACACCAGCGCCCACCTCACAAGCACACGGGAATCAGCCACCACATGGCCGCAGAAAGCAGGAGGCCCAATCCCTGTGGGACAGACAGCTGGACACACTGTGAAGTGGAGAACACCACAGCAGAGCAACACAGCCTGCTGTGCGAAGAGAGGGCAGACATGCAAACACACACACATGCACACGCATACACAGAACACTCAAACATGTCCATGCACGCACACACACACATGCACAAACACACTCATTAACAGTCTATGCACACGAGTACACATGCATGCACGCGCTCATTAACACGTCTATGAACAGACATACAAATGCATACGCATAACTCAAACGTGTCCACGCACACACGTACATAAGCATGCACATACACACTCAATTAACAGTCTACGCATACACATATGCATGCATGCACACTCATCAACACATCTATGAACATGTGTACACATGCATACACATAACACTCGAACATGTCCATGCACGCACGTACACATGCATGCAAATATACACTCATTAACACATCTGCGCACAGACACACACGATGCACATAACACTCAAACATGTGCATGCACACACGTACACATGCATGCACATACACACTCATTAACATGTCAGTGCACACATGCACACACATGCATGCCCAGACACACGTGTATATGCATGCACACACATACACATTCATCAACACATCCACGCACACGTGCATGCATGCACATACACATGTGCACATATACATACCCATATGCACATGTACACACACACACACACACACACACGGCCTGCATGGGCGGTGCCATGGGGACACAGTGCCAGGCGGCTGGTGCAGCAGGGCTGGAGAACACCAACCTTCCACCCCATGTCCTGCTGCAGCGGCTCAGAATGCTTACCATATGCAAGTAGGTTCAATCTTTTTTAATTCTTTTTTTAATTTAAAAAATTTTTGAACTCCAAAAATGTGCCACAGGCCCGCCCACCACACTCCCTGCTACACAGGGAGAATCTGGGCCCATCTGGAGTGAGGCTGACAGGACAGATGGAGCGGGCGAAGCCCCACCAGGGGCTTAAGCCCCACAGGACAAAAGGGGGCAGCAACTCCCCCACCTGTGCAAGAACAGGGTGTGCACCCGCCTGGGAGAGCGCAACACAAGCCACGGGGGCACCTGGCATCACCCAGTACCCAGGGCCAGCATCTCTGGGGTGGGGATGGGCAGCAGTGCGGCCAGGATGAGGTGCCTGGAGGGGCTCACAGAGGCAGGTAGAGAGAGCTGATAGGCAAGCACGCGGGGCCCACCTCAGCCACGGCTGGCCTCCACCTGCACAGGCCACAGTGAAGGACCCCACGCTCCTGAGGACCCCCCTCGACATCCCAGGCAAGGGCCTCAGTTGAGTGGGGCTGTAATTGGGTGTCGACGCCCTGGGAATCAACCCCCCCCCAGAAAACCAGGGGCTGGAAGCCCAGCAGCAAGCCTTCCCGGGACCCCAGGGTCCAGCAAGGCCGTTAAGAGGGGCCTGGCCTGGGATGGCCACCACGCCTAAGGCTGCTGCTGACACCAAGATGGAAAAATCTAGCTGCCCGAGCCTCAGGGCAGACACTTCCAGAAAACGAAACTCCTGGAGAAAAGTGCTCTGAGCCTTTACACTCCTCCCATGGCGTCTTCTAAGCATAAACCCTGTCACTTTAAACCGCCACGTCCCAGAGCAGTGAGGGGGCATCACTGGAGCTGCGGGGACTGGGATTCAGACACGACCCCGCACCGATGCGCTCCCTGGGGCTTCCTGTCCTGAAGGTGCCTGACACGGGGTGGTGACCACACCTGTGTTCTACGTGCTGGGCATGGGGCAGGGTCAAATCCTTGCACCCACGGAACCCCGAGTCCTTAGGCCCAAGCCCCTTAACTCAGAGCTAGGCACCCAGAAAACAATGTGTAGGCATAGTCCCACTCCTGGGTTTGTGTGCGGTCCAGGGGGACTGTCACATAGGGCCCCCTGGGGCCTGTGGCGGCGCAGGACCCACCTCCAGCACCCTGCATCCTCAAAAACTCAGCACAGTCATGCCATCCAGGAAACTGCCAGATTGTTCCGGAACCTCTTGATGTTAGCACTCCTGGGGGTAAACACACCCTTTGCCCCCCTGACCTTTCACCTCCTGCACTCAAGGTCTGCTGGAACAACAGGCGTCCTGCGTGGTGACGGACACCACACCCACAGCACAACCCTAGCGGGCCAGCATGGACGGGAGCGCAGGTGCAGGTGCGGCACGGCGAGGCTCACCGTGGTGTAGTACAGCAGGATGTCACTGCAGGTCATGTCGCTGTGCAGCAAGTGTTCCTTCAGGTGCTGGATGAGGGTGCCCTGCGGGGAGGGCGAGGACAGGTGAGCAGCTGCTGGCACAAGGCGCCCTGTGCCACCCGACACACACCCAAGCAGCTCAGCCAACTTCCTTCCTGGAGGAAGCAGACGTAGCCCAGACCCTGATGAGCCACCTGCATCACCCGCCACCTGCCACCTGAGCAGGGTGCATGACTGACACAGGAAAGCCCCGACACACCCCAGGGGCTCGCAAGCTCCATCGGGGGCACTGAGGGACCTAGAATGGACCTGGCTGAAGAGTGGCGGGGTCCCGGTGCAGCTCCAGGTTCCTCGCCTACCAGCACACACTCAGTTTCACCCTCAGCTCAGGTGACACTGTGCTGAGCTTCCTTCTCCACCAAATGCCACACTCTGCTGGACCCTGCGGTATGCAGAGAGCTCCCTGCATTCCTTCCGGCTGTGAAGCTGCCTGTCGCTGGGCAAGAGCTGGGGAGCAGAGCCTGCCCTTCACTTGGCTTCCTATCCTCACGCTGGGTCCCACACAAGATCCCGAGAACGCACGGGCACTGCCCTTCAGTGTCCTGGAGAGGGGAAGCTGTGTGCAGGCCAGATCTCTGTCCTCTGAGGCAGACCACAGATGTGAGCACTGGCCCCTGCTAAGGTGCCACTGGCTGTGGAGGGCCCATGGGGACTGGCGCCAGGACCAGCCTTTAGGACTGGCTAAACTCCAGAGTGGTTAGGAACAAGCCAATGGAGAACACAGGGGCCCAACAGAACCCACCCTCCAGCCTGTGGTTTTCAAGTCTCTGCCAAGGCAGCTCTCTAAACAGGAGAGGAACAGGCGGAGCAGAGGGGAGTGCACCCTTCCTCATGCTTCCAGTCTTCACTGGAAGGGAAGAGCCGGAGGACGTGGGAGCGACCCTTCCTGATGCTCCCACGTCTACACTGGAGGGGAAGAGCCGGAGGACACGGACGCGCACCCTTCCTCATGCTTCCATGTGCCAAAAGCACCAGGCATAATGGCACTAGGAGCAAAGCACACCGCAGCCAACGCATGCCTACGTTCCTCTCCTTCAACACCGACAGTCACCGTGCAAAACCCTAGAAACAACAGCAGGGCTTCACACTTCAAGGCTCTGGAGATATCTGCTGTTCGGCCAGAGTTTCCAGAAATGCCCATCTTTACAACTCAACAGCCTTCCGCGGGAAGCACGCTCCAGGCACACCCTCGACTCTGGGCACACCTAGACTTGCAGCAGCAGGGACTGGTGTGCATGACAAGGACAAGTCACAGTGCACACAGTGGCAGCGGGGCCTGGCCAGAGGTGCTGCACATGGAAGCTTCAGCCCCATCCTGCCCCTGGTTTCCGGGTCACCCGCTACGTCACCAGGCTTTTGCGTCTTGTCTGCAATTGCATCCTGGCCTGCACCTGGACCCTCGGTGGGTCCTGATACAGGTAACGAGACCATGGTAACTCCCTCCCGCGTCCCCAATGAACATGTTCTAGAAAAATCTGCAAACGGTTTAAAGTGATTCCCACGTAAATCTCTCCTTTTCCTGAAAGGGACTCAGACTACTCCCAGGCATAGAGAACCTCTGGAAAAGCTAAGTGGGCCAGAAGCAGAAAGACTGATCTTCCCCTCCCGAATCCCACCCCTAGCAAGCTGTGTGGGGCAGCAAGTCTCCCAGCCTCGGAGTCAGTGACCACAATGCTTTACCGCTGTCTGTGGCTCTTCCTCCTCCCTGTAGGCTCAGCCCACTGAGGAGCAGCAGGAGACCAGATGTGGAGACCAGACGTGCAGGTGGTGGCCAGACAGGAGCCGGAGCAAGGCGAGGGCAGGTGCCGTGGACAGAAGCAAGCCTGCTGCTCACACACCCCGGCCCAGCAGAGTGGAGCGCAGGTGAAGCTCCCCCGAGCCAGAGGAAGCATCTTCACCAAGCCCAGAAGCAAGAAGGACATGCAACAGCAATCATTAGAAAGTTGCCACACCCACCCGAGAGTTCCGTTTCCAAGTGACCATGCTAGGCACTGACGCTGGTGTCCCCATAGGATGCCGAGAAGGACAGGGTCCTGGAGCCCACCCAGAACCACACCATCCCATCTAACCACCAGGTTGTCCACTGCAGGGACATGAGTGGGGCTGGTGCCACAGCAGGGAGACCACGGTGTCCACCATGAAGTTCCTGGAGCTGCCCTGTTCCAGCCCCGGGAGCACACGCTGGTTCTCATGTCAAGATGGAGGGTTCATGGAAAAGGCCATCGCGGCTCCAACCTGCCTCATGTGATCAGCAAGAAGCAAGAGAGGAGCCCAGGGCACACACAGTGAGAAACAGCAAGAGAGGCTCTTCAGGAAGCACTTGAGCTGGGTGCCGAAGCAAGGTGGCTAATGGGGCGAGGGGCGCCAGGAGCTCGTCCTCTACCACTCTTCTAGAGGTTTCCGCTTTGAAAGAAGGCCAGAAGTCGCTGACCTGCATGCACAGGACCCACTGCTCAGCGGTCTTGTACTATTTCAGGTACCTGGACCCTGGCTTGCACCAGGGTTGCATGTGAGCTCCCAAAGCAGGTGCGGAAGCCCCAGGCCCCACCTCAGAACATGACGGGGCTAAGCTAGAAGAAAGCCACCAAGGTGGCCCTGATCCAACTGACTGGTGTCCTTAGGGGAGACGCACCACAGGTGTAGGGCTGGTGCTGAGCAGACTCAGTCCCCGGAGTTGCGTGTTGGCGGCATCTGGAGGTGGGGCCTTTGGGAGGCGACCAGGGTCAGTTGGGCCAGGAGAGCCGGGCTCTGTGATGGCGGTAGGGACTCTACAACAAGAGGGGCTTGAGCAGCACCCACGATGGTGCCTTGTGCCCCTGAGGGACCCACAGAGGCCCCAGCAGGGCCAGACTCGCCCTGATCTCCAGCTCCCAGAGCCATGAGCTGAGTAACCCTGTTCGCCTTAGAAAAGACCCTGTCTGTGCTATTCAGCAACAGGGGTGACACAAAAGGCTGTGTGTGGCACACAGAGAAAGTGGCCACCTATAAGCCCAGGACGGGCTCAAGAAGCCCACCACCGACCCCAGACCCCGCACCTCCACCCCGCACCTCCAGCCACCAGCATGAGGAAGCAAGAGCCTGCTGGCCTCAAAGCCCACCACCGACCCCAGATCCTGCACCTCCAGCCACCAGCATGAGGAAGCAAGTGTCTGCTGGCCTCAAAGCCCACCACCGACCCCAGATCCCGCACCTCCAGCCACCAGCATGAGGAAGCAAGTGTCTGCTGGCCTCAAAGCCCACCACCGACCCCAGATCCCGCACCTCCAGCCACCAGCATGAGGAAGCAAGTGTCTGCTGGCCTCAAAGCCCACCACCGACCCCAGATCCCGCACCTCCAGCCACCAGCATGAGGAAGCAAGTGTCTGCTGGCCTCTGGGTCGAACACGCAGGGCGGCGCCTCAGTCAATCACACCTTATGACGCAATGTAGTGGCTTTCAAATTTCTGACCACAACTCAAGTCACAGATAAGTTCGACCACGTCCCCTAACACGCAAACCCGTGCACACTACGAAGGACAGGTCCGAAAAACAACACCCGCACCTCTGGTGACCCTGATGTGCTGGCATTTTCTACTCTCATCTGTTCAGGCTGGCGCAGTGGCTCAGTGGTTACAGCACTTGCCTGGCATGCACAAGGACCTGGGTTCAAACCCCAGCACCATGTACACCACAGAGAGTCAGAGCAACAAAAGCCACATGAAAAACTAAATAAAATTGATTCTCTGTTCTCTCACTGTCCCTCTCTAAAAAAATAAAATAAAAAAATACTGGAGGAGCCCAATCACTGGACTCACAGTCCCCTAGTCCCCTAGTCCCCTAGTCCCCTAAGAGGTCACAACCTACAGAGTGGAAGTCGATGTCTCACTGTGACCTCCATACCTGTCACCATCATGGCAGGTTCCACAAGGGCCGCTGACCCTGCAGCCCTCCATCACCTGGGCCCAGGTGCAGACTCCCCAAGGAGCAGGCCACTTACAGAGAAGTAGCCCCAGGGCTCTGTGGAGAGGGCGGCAGATGCGGCCAGGGGACAGGGGCAGGCAGCCTGGAGACCTACCCCTGCGGAGTGCACCATGCACTTGGGTGCCCCAGTCGTGCCCGAGGAGAACATGATGAACAGGGGGTGGCTGAAGGGCAGCTGCTCGAACTCCAACTGGGGGGCTTGCTCGCCAGTCCCACTCACAAGGAAGTCATCCAGGAACACGCTGTGGGCAGAACACACAAGACAGTAACCACTCTGGACCCTCGCTGATTCCACCCCACATGTCCACACAAGCGCTCTGGACCCTGGGCGCCCGCTGATTCCACCCCCCTTGTGCCTTGGCACCCAGCTTCCACCCAGAGGTGCACTTCAGGGATGCTGGGCTGGCTGGAAGCTCCAGGGGCGAGGGGCAGGGCTGCAGCCTCAGGAGCTGGGAGCTGAGCCGACGGGAGGGAACTGTGTGGACCGTGAAGGGTGCTGCAGAGGCCATGGGCTGGCTCCTGCTTTCCTAAGCCTGCGAAGGCGCAGTGCTCACAATCAGCACCGCCGTTGCGCAAGCGCTGCGGGACCTCCTCTGTTTGCTGTTGGTCACCTGAGCAGCAACACTGCCCCCAGTGACCACCCAAAGGGAGGCCGGGCCACCTGTCTCTGGACCAAGGCCCAATGGTCAGGAGGGACAGCAACAGGAGCCCAACCACAGTTGCAAGACAGCAGCAAGGCCAGGCTCCTTCTCTACTTCCTGAGGCCGACAGTGGTGGGATCCAAGTGCATCCAAGAAGAAACAAGGTCGGTCCAAGACCTGCTGCCACCCAACAAGTCTGCACAGCACCCCAAGCTGACGGAAAGCACCGGATGTGGGTGGCTAAGAGCCACCGAGGGTGCGACTCAGGTCTGTTTACTGAGCTAGAAACAGTGGCAGAAGCCTCAAAGCCATCTCGAGAGGCTGGACCAGTGGCTCAGCAGTTAGAGCGCTTGCCTGGCATGCGCGAGGACACAGGTTCAAACCCCAGCACCAGGTGCACAACAAAATGTCAGAGCAATGAAAGCCACAGGAATAAAATGAATAAAATTGATTCTCTCTTGCTCGCTCACTGTTCCTCTTTCTTGAAAAAAAAAAAAAAAACCACCTCGAGACGGCTTTTTCTATTTGGGATCAGCAGAAGCATCAGTCCTGTAACCCTGGCCCTACACCATTTTTTGCCAAATGGAACTTTCTCCCTTCCAAGGAAGCGGGTGGAGTCACAGTTCTCAGCCTGCAGCAATCTGCTGGGGACAGTAGCTCCGGACCCCAAGCACACACGCTCCACTGGGGACAGTGGCTCCAGACCTGAGCACACGTGCTGACTTGAAGGCCTGTGCAGCGATCTGCTGGGGACAGTGGCTCTGGGCCGAGCACACGCCCTGGCTCCAAGGCCTGCGCCATCAGGCACAGGAACGCGGCCTCACAGAGGAAGCCAACTCCTGCAGCAGCAAGGGTCGCTTAGAAAGGGCGTGGAAACCTTCACTCTGAGCAGTGCACAAAGCAAGCCCGTCCCACGCCACCTCCTCTCAGCATCCATTTACATGGGCGCTTCCCACGAGAACCTCCTCTTCAAAACGGTCCACAAATCGCAGTAAATAACAACTGCTTCGCTGCCCTTCTAGAAAGGAAAAGTCCAAGATGGCTCCACGGAAGGAAGCATGTGGGATGCAGCAAGCAGAAGAGGGACAGTGATGGGCCGGGCCTGTGGCGTAATGAGGGCAGCACTTTGTGCCGTGCAAGCTCAACAAGGTGGCTAATGCAGCTCCAAGATAAACAAGACCCGGCCACCTTGCTCGGCCCCTCAGGCCCCCCTGAGGACTGGCACAGCCTGGCTCCACACTCAGGTGACAGATGATGCCACCAAGTGCTAATTAACCCTAACCTTAACAGCCAGCCTGTGAGGATGGCACAGTCCCCATTCTACAGACGGAGAAACCAAGGCACAGGTCACCCAGCTAAGATCTGAATCCTGGAAGGCTGGCACTAGAGACCACAGCCCTTCACCAACTGCCACTCAGCATGCAGCTCCAGCCCACATGGCTTGAAATGCTGGCACGGGCAGGACACACCACGAGGCCAGTCAGATGCCACCTCCCAGACCCCGCAGAATGCCAGGCTCCACTCTCAAGCCCTGGACCCCTAGATCTTTCACTTGATGGGCTTATTGACCCCAGCACCCCAGATAGCACCCACACAAAACCAGAGAGCCAGACGTCACCTACTGGCTGCCTCAATCAGGCCTCTGCCACCCCCTCTGTCCTTGGTGCTGGACAGGGGCCTGCCACCTCTAAGCAATCCCGACCTACAGCCAAGAGGCTGTGTGGTGCCCGTGGCCAGGCTCTGGAGGCCAACGGGAAGCACACCCTGAAGACAGCCCTAACTCCGAGGACAGACCAAAGCAGCGAACCAGAGAACTGGCATAGTTCCAACCACACATAGTGCCCCTCCTTTGTTGCTGTTCAAAACCAAGATGCCACACTTCTGTTTGGTACTCGAGACGTGCAGTTTACCAGTTTTTAAGAGATAGAAAAGCAAAGGAAGGTGTCACTAGTCCCTGGGAACCTGGCTAACATATGTACACACACATGTCTGCATGTACACACGTGTGTCCTGTGTGTCCGTGCGTGTGCACATGTGCACATCAGTGCCAAAGTGGAGCTGTGAGGCCAGTCCAGCGAGCCAGGCCTGACATCCACGCCCCCACACCAAAGGCACACGGGCAGGAAGGTGAGGGTTCCTGGGCCCCCTCTGTCCTGCCCCTCATTTGCCACGTGGCCTAGGGAGATTCGCTCTGGGACCTCAGGGACCGTCTACAACACGGGGCAAGCGCCTCACCTATTAGGAATCTTGGAAATGTCAATCTGCTCCCGGGAGGACACATACGGAATGACCACCACTCTTCTCAGGTCTGGCAGTCCTGGGAGGAGAGCAGAGAGCACAGGTCACAGGAGGAGCCTACGCAGCCACCGACTTCTCACAAATGGCACAGCGCAGACAGGGACAGTGTCTGCAGGACGCCTGGAGGCCCGCAGCCCTGCACACCGGGGCCCACCTTTCACCACCCGCTGCAGCTTCTCCATGTGGCAGTGCTCCTTGCCGTTGTAGATCACGGCCTCCACCGAGAAGATGAGCTTCGGCTGGATCTGGGAAAACCGGTCCAGGACACCCTGGAATTGGGAGGAACACATCATCACCGGTCACGCACAGCGGAAGCGCTGCACAGCGTACAGCCACGAGCCTAACCGTGGCCAGCACAGGAAGCTGACAAAGCTCGCCAGGCCGAGAACGGCACTGACATCAAAAAGTACCCTGGGGGCCTGGAGCACAAGGACATGGGTTCGAACCCCAGCACCACGTACATAAGGAAGTGTCGAAACAACAAAAGCCACGTGAACAACTAAAATACAATTGCTGTCTCTGTCTCTTACTGTCCCTCTATCTCTCTTTCAAAAAAGAGAGAGACAGAATTGGGGGTATGGCTCAGAGGTTAACGCCCCTGGGTTCAATACCCAGGACCAAAAAGAAAAAAAAACAAAGCCCAGAATTGCCCCAGCACTCACACATGCAGATACCATGCCCAACAAAGAGAGGCACCGCATCAGCCCTTCGACCCACAGGGCCCCAAGAGAGCGGTGTCACTGGCTATGTCTCCCTAAGCAGGAAGGGTGGGTCAAGGAATCAGCTCTCAACCTCCTGAGGAACCAGTGGTATGGCTGGGGACAGCAATCGGCCTGACCTGGGTGCTAGGGAAACCAGGAGAGCAGAGGAGGGTGCTGACCCCCTGGGTGAGCCACAGAAGGCTGTGGGAGGTGCCCCTGCTGCAGGGCCAGCGCAGGGGCCAGTGGGGTGGCCCAGACAAAGGAAGGGCCATATCTGCTAGAGGCCAGGGAGGCATAGGAGGAACGAGACTGGCAGAGCCCAGGAGGACAGTGGGGATTCCTAATGAAGCCCAGAGTCTCACAGTGGCAACCAACTTATCACAGGGAGGACCCAGGTGCCCTGTCGTCCGTGGCTCAAATGCCAAAGAGAAACCATCAATCACAGCGACAGTGACCAGAGAAGACAAGTGCTTCGGAACCAGAGGGTGGCACCCTGAGAAGGCGCAGAGGTCTCAGGCCCCTGCTGAAGTCCACCCCCTGGACAGCCAGGTCTCGGGCTGGAGCCCCACGTCTGCCATCCCGGCCCCAGGGGGCTGTGGAGCAGGACTCTCCTGCAAAGGAGCAAGGACTTGGGTGTGGGTCTGACCCCCAGGGGCTGTGGGGCAGGACTCTCCTGCAAAGGAACAAGGACTTGGCTGTGGGCCTGACCTGAATATGGTGCTTAGCAACCAATCAAGCACTGAAGCTGACAGCAGCGTGGAACCACAGGGACAGCCATGCAGGGAAAGGGGTGCTCCTACCTAGCCACACAAACACACCCAGCCCCCCAGGGCCTCCCCAGCACCAGCTCAAAGGTACACATGGGGACACCAAAGGGACCAAAACCCAAGAGGAGCAGAGCGCATCTCTACAGGGCCACACCTTCAGAGCACAGGGGCCAGGACGCCAGGCAGCCAGCAGGCAGCAGGCAACAACGGGAACCAGGACTGTGGAGAGACTGCAGGCAGGACAGGGCAGAGGTGAGACCCAGGGCCACAGTGCCAGTTCGAGCAGTGTCCCAGCATCACTGGACAGTTGGATGTCCTCATCCCTCCCTAGAAGGAGCAGTGCTACCCCCTGTGGGCAGGCGAGTCCACACACAGAGACTCCTCCCCTTCCTGTGACGTCCATAGCACAGGCCACCAGCCCAGGAACGCACTTCAGAGCCCACCACACACAGTCATGCTGCAGAGACCAGATAAGTAAAGCAGGATTCATAGGGGAGGCGACCAACATTTCAAAACGGGACCCGCACACAAAATCTGAGTGGGGGCGGGGAGACCACGGGGCTTCTCTGCAGATTCTCAGGATGTGCCCACTGCTGACTAAAGGGCCCCCACTGAAGCTGTGAGGCCGCTGAAGCCAAAGGCAGGTACCCCTCCCAGGTAGGACCTGCAATAGACGCACAGGGCAGCCCACCGCCTCCCTGCCCTGCTCAGGTCTAGAAGCTCTTCAGCCCTGACCAAGACTGGCGAACAGGGCAGGGCCAGGCTGGGCAGCCCTGGAGGCTCTGCACCCCTTCTGCCCCAGGTCACAGCTCCAGGTACCTGGTGTGAAAGTGCAGGCTCGAGGCCTGTGAAGCAGACACACTGAGCTCTGCACAGGTGCCAGCAGCAGAACTGTAGCCAGCCAGGCCCTGGGACAGCCCAGAGTGCGGGTGAATGCCACCAAGGACCCTCTCACCTCCCACATGAGGAAGGCAGGGGGCTCCACAGCACGCAGGCCAGCAAAAGGAGAACCACTGCCAGAATCAGGGCAGAGCCACTGTCTCAGCAGGAAGGCCTCTGGCCTGTTTCCCCTGCCTGAGAAGGCCCTGGAGCTCCCTCCCCAGCCAGGACCCTGCTGCCACCTAGTGCCCTCTTCAGAAAGCGCACTCCTCGTGCCCAAGGCAGCTCCAGAGCCAGGGAGGGACGACCCAGAGGAGGTATTTGGAGCCCTCCCCAAAACCAGGACCTTCTGGAGCCACCAGGGACTCTGGAGGTGACATCCACACAGCACAGCGGCCCAGCAGACAGGTAACTATGAGAACGGGTGTGGGCCAGCCGTGGCTCTGACGGACATGTGCTTCCCCACCCTCCACCCCCATCCTGAGGGCTGATTCTAGGCGCTCTGTGTCAGGTCCGCAGGCAGACTGAACCCCAGCCCCCAGCTGTGGCAGTGCCCATGCACAAGGCCCTCCAGACTCAGGGTAGAGCAGCCACTGCCTTGGGGCACCCACCTCCCAACTAGCTGCAGCTCTGACGCCACCCAGTGGGGCCAGGCCCGGCCCCACCCACCCCTCAGCGCCCCCTTCCATCGAGGACACGGAGCGCTGGACCCAGGCATGCAGCCAGGCCATTCTGCCCCCTTGTCCTCTGTGGCCCTGCCTTCCCACCATACACGGTCACTTGAGACCTGAGGGGTCCCAAAGCCACTGTGCCAGGAGACCCCAGCTTGCCAGACCCTCCTGCGAGGACACCACTGATCACACACAGCCCCACAGAGGGACCTGCGGAGCACATCCCTGAGGTCTGGGTCTTGGGCCAGTCCTTGCTGACCTTGGACAGTCCTGGTGTGAGGCCGCGTAGAAAAGGGCCCAGAGGCTACAGGGCACAAGCACTGCACCCAGCCACCAAGCAGCCACCACCCCGACTCAGCCCCCTGGGCCTAGACTGATATGAGGGGCCAAGGCAAGGCCCCCTCCTCCAGGGCCCAGTCCTCCTGCTCATGGGGCAGGGACAGGAGTTGTGCCTCAAAAGCCCTTGTCACAAGAGCAAGCCTCGAAGCACGCCCAGAGCGCCAGGCCGCGGACAGTAACTGCGCACAGCTGCGCTATGGGCCTCCCAGCCACTCATCACGCCCCCAGGGTCCCTCATGCATGAGGAAACCCGAGGAACAGAGAGGACAAAACCCTGGCCAGGACGCAGGGCCAGCAAGGCCAGGCCAAGCCACAGTCACTGGGCCACCACAGCGCACCTGGCCTGGATCAGAGGCAAGGAGAGTAGTCGAGGACATGGGCACCCTGTGCCCTCCAGGAGGGCTCTGTCCCTGTGGCTCCCAAAGGTCCCTGATGGCCAAGGCACAGCCCTGGCTGGGGAGCGGGAACCCTGGCTCCGTTCACCCAATGGAAGGGCTGTGGGCTGGGTGCCCTGGTGCAGCTTAGCCCAGGCTTCTGTCCCTGGACAATGGGGCACACCCTGGGCCCTCGGCTCCCTGGGCAGGGTGGGATGCAGAAGGTGTCCCCAGCACCCGCCCGCGAAGAGATCAGAAGAGTAGCAAGCATAAGAAGGCCCAGGCACACCTGGGAGCAACACCCAGAACCAATCTGGAAGACTGTCCTTGGGACACTTAGGACTCGTGCATGGTCCCAGGTCACCTGAGGAGGGAACAGCAGTCTCACAGCAGTCCTAAACAGCAGCAACTGCCTGACGGACAGATGGAACATCAGGACTACGCGAAAGAAAGCAAGAAGAATTTGTTTTTAATCTTAAAAATAAGATTCATGGGGTTGGAGCAGTAGCTCAGCAGTTACGGCACTTGCCTGACATGCGTGAAGATGCAGGTTCAAACCCCAGCACCACATACACAATGAAGTATCAGAGCAGCAAAAGCCACATGAGAAACTAAATAAAGGGCTGGAGTGGTGGCTCAGCGGTTTCGGTGCTTGCCTGGCAAGCCTGAGGACCCGGGTTCAAACCCCAGCACCACGTACACAGTTAGGTGTTGGAGCAATGAAGGCCATGTGAAAAACTAAATAAAGTTGTTTCTCTCTTTCTCTCTCTCACTGTCCCTCTCTCTTTAAAAAAAAAGAAAAGAAACTGAATAAAATTGATTCTCTGTCTCTCACTGTCCCTCTCTCTCTTAAAAAATAAATAAGTAAATAAGATTCAAGTGTGTGCCAAGCCTGCTTGTGGCCTTGGCTTCGTCCCAGCCCTGCTCACACTGCCCCAGTCCACTGGGAATCCCTCCCCACCACGCAGTAGCCCACCCAGGCCCTCCGGGCAGCAGGACCCAACTCACGTTCACGCCGAAGTCTGGGGACGTGGAGCTCCAGATAGCGCCGATGCTCGCTGCGGCCAGCATGGCCTCCACCGCGTGCGCACTGTTGGGCAGGTAACCTGAGGGGAGCGAGGGACAGTGCAGGTTCAGGTAGTGTCCAGGCAGTGGGTTCCAGAACGTTCCTTGCAGAGCCAGGCCCAGGGCAGAAGGGGGCTGACAAGCGGCCGTAACAGTAGCAGCACCGCCTCCGACCAGGCTGCCCACTGCACTGACCCCTCACGTCCATTCACGCTCCAACCAGACCCAGCGGCCTAGGAGCCAGCCCTGCCCTTGCTGGCCTCTGTCCCCTCACGCTGGTCACAGCAGGCTTCCTCCAGGCCCCAAGCTGTTCTAGGCAACTCCTGCACAGGACCTTGAGACGCCTGCCTCCCCAGGAAGTCCTCGAAGAGATCCAGACTCAGCTCCCCTGGCTGCTCTCCTGTCGAGCTCACCACGCTGCCGCTGCTCCTGCCTGGCTCTCCGGGAAGGGAAGGACTCTGCCTGTCTTGCTCTTTGATTGACCAAATGCCTTTGCCCACGCCCAGCAGCAAGGCCCCAGGCATTTGCTGGCACACGGATGGACGGACGGATGGAGGGACAGCAGATGGACAGATGCGAGGAGGGCTGAGTGGAGGGAGGGAACGGCAATGAGGAGACAGCATGGCTGAGCCTCACATGAGCATGAGGGCACAGCAGGGCTGCGGCTCCAGTCCAGGAAGATGGCTCCACAGCAGAGCGGCAGAGCATGAGCAGCCAGAGACAGAACCAATGGAAGGGACGGAGGTGCCAGGGAGCAGAAGGGCCACGGCCAAATGCCTGCCTCATCCCCAGAGCCCCCGGACAGCCCCCTCCCTCTGCCTGTCCTTGCTGCTCAGCCACAGCTTGCACTTCTGCTTGTGGGGCTCAGGCATCTCCCCTGCGAGCCCAGGGGTACCTGCAGGCCACAGCCCAGGCATCGCTGGCTTGGCCCACACAGCAGCCCCAGATATTCGCTGAGCAGCGCAGGGAAGGCTGTGAGCTCCAGCGGACTCCCCAGTCCCTGGCGACTGACAAGCGCCGAGAGCCTGCCCTTCTCCCACGCCATCAGCCCAGAACAGGGCCACGCTGCAGACACAAGCAAGCTGGGTTGGACCCCTGAACTCTCCTGACCCCCTTAAAGCACCTGGCCCATTAGTGCCCCTCTGAACCATCTCCTGATGCTCCCTGCAAAGAAGACAAAGGCCCAGACTGGTGACTGTGGTCAGGGCAAACGAGTTTCCAAGCTGAGACCTACGAGAACAGTGGGTCACTTATGCCAGCCTGGGAGCTGGAGCCAGGAGCCTCCTCAGGGAAAGCCCCACCCCAGGAACCAGCTGTGCCCGCAGCACCTGCTTCCTGTTGTCTCAGAAATGTGCTTCAAGGAGCTGGAGCAGTGGCTTGGAGGTTACAGCGCTTGTCTGGCATGCGTGAGTACATGAGTTCAAACCCCAGCACCACGTACACAACTAAGTGTGGGAGCAATGAAGGCCATGTGAAAAACTCAATAAAAATTGATTCTCTCTGTCTCTCTCTCACTGTCCTTCTCTCTCTTTAAAAACAAAGTCTTAAAAAAAGAAAGAAAGAAAGAAAGAAATGTGCTTCAAATGGAGATTTTTAAAAATGAGAACTGGGCTAGGTGGTGGCGCACACCTGCAATCCCAGCTGCTCAGAAGGCTGAGGCACCAGGATCGCAAGTTCAAAAGCAGCCTCAGCAACTTAGTGAGGCCCCATCTCAAAATAAAAAAGTTTAAAAAAAAAAACGCCTGGAGGGAGGTTGGAGCGGTCGCTCAGTAGTAGAGTGCTTGCCTGGCATGAGTACAGACCCAGGTTCAAACCCCAGCACCACATGTACAACTGGGTGTCGGAGAAAGAAGGGCCAGATAAAAGAATAATGGGATTTATTCTCTCTCTCTCTTTCCATCTAAAAAAAAAAAAGGCCCGCAGCTCAGTGGTTAAATACCACTGGCCTCAATCCCCAGTTCCAAAAAAAAAAAAAAAAAAAGACGGGCTGAGATGTACCTTAGAGATAACTTGCCTGGCAAATAAGAGACCCTGGGTCCCATTTCCAGTACCAAAAATCAATCAAATAAAATCAAACTAGAGGGAAGAAAAAAATGGAGCAGACAAGAACCTTCCACACTGCTAGACATCAACGGTCACGGGCAGCGCACACGTCCCCTCTCCAGTGCACCAGAGGCCACAAGGAGACGCGCCAGGTACTCCGAGGAGACGTGGCCAGAACAAAGACCGTCCTACGGTACCACAGGACACACACAGTAGCCCAGTGACTCAGAGGCAAAAAAAAATGAAGCCAACGCAGGGAGAATGTGGTGATGGACTTGTCAAAGGGGCACCAGGGTCAGCCTCCAACCAGATGATATCTGAGCACTTGGATGGGCTGGGTGGATCCTGGGGATGGGAGGTAACTGGGTGTGTCCCCATCTAGTCTGTTAACACTGGCCCTGCCGAGCACACTGGAAGGAGACACAGGGCCCCAGCCAGCAGGGTCCCCAGCCCAGCTCTCGGTCTACAGGCGATGAGGGTGCCCAGCCTCTCCACCCTCCTGGCAAACACAAGCTGAACCCTTTGCAGGAAGTTCCCTGGGGAGAGCCACACCCAGGCCAAAGGCAAGGGTCCAGAGCCCAAGACCCAGTCCCCACCTCCATCACCTATCTCCAGCCACTGCCCTGCCCTCCGGGGGCTCCAGGGAGGGAGGGCCAGAGGCCTGGGCACCAGGCTGATGGGAAGATGGTCTTGCTCACCTTCACCTGTCTCCCTGTGCACGTGCCCACCACATCTAAGGAGCCAGAGCTGCTCTGCACGCGGGCTTGGACTCTTTCCAGGAGTCAGGGTGAAAGGAGAACTGCAAGCAAGGCATCTAGAATGCTCCTAGCAAGAATCTGTGCCTTGGACTGGCGCGATGGCTCGGCGGTTACGGTGCTTGCCTGGCATGCGCGAGTACGCGAGTACAAACCCCAGCACCACATACATGACAAAGTCTCCAAGCAACAAAGGCCACGTGAAAAGCTAAATAAAAATT
>PVKS010019014.1:5196-39220 GCA_004027875.1 Aplodontia rufa
TTTTTTTTTTTTTTTTTTTTTTTAAGAGAGAAGGACAGTGAGAGAGAGAGAGAGAGAGACAGAGAGAATCAATTTTTTTTATTGAGTTTTTCACACGGCTTTCGTTGCTCTGACACTTAGTTGGTATCCGTGGGTGCTGGGGTTTGAACCCGTGTACTAGTGCATGCCAGGCAATCACTGCTCCAGCCCCTGCTTTCACCTCTTTACCACATCATGGAAAGTATCACAATGCTGTCGTCAACCAGAAGACGAAACCCTCAGTCCAAGCATTTTATTTTCGGAAATCTGAGTGCAGAAATGGAAATCTAATATTGACAGCTTGGCTTTGGGCAAGTTTTTGAAGCACATGGATGGATATCAGAATTCTGAGAGTGAGAAGCCAGTTTCTTTGGAACATTACCTTCTGGACTGAGCGACTGTCACACAGTGCCCCAGGATCTCATCCTGGCTTTCTACTGACAACTCTCTCTGTCCCTGGTCTGCTTCCCCTTCATGGCTGCAGAAGTTTTTTTCTACCACTGTGTTTCACCCTGTTATTCTTGAGAGGGTCTGTTAGCTATCGGTTTAGGTGCTGACTCCAGGTTGGCATTCAAAGTCGCAGGCGCTGGGCACTTCTCTTCTTCCCCAGGGCTCCTCTAGTCTAGAGCTACACTATCTGTTCACCTTCTCATATTTCTGCCACTGAGAAAAGCTGTGTTCCTCATTTCCCCATTGAACACCCTCTGCCTTTTCTCTACATACAGCTAAATTAGACAGACCGAGGACCGTATCTGACTGTTTGCTTCATTAGGTGTATAATCTTGAATGATTTCTTAATCTCTGTCACCCTCAGTTTCTTTATCCGTGAAATAATAATACACGACTTCATAGGGTGTCAATCTCGTGCAAAATGCACCACGCAGCTCCTGGCAGGTAGAAAGAGCCCTGCCATCCACAGCCCTATTTCCATTGAGATCTTTTGGCAATCTTTGCTTGTCTTTGTGACATTGCCCTCAAGGCTCTCTGAGCTAATTATTCCATTCTGTTCTTCCTTATTCTCCCAGCATTCTGGACCACATCGTAATATACTATTTCCTGATGATAATTTAATTATTTTCCAGAAGTCTCAGTATGTTTGTCTCTTGCTCCCCAATTACACAAAATAGGACTGTTTCCTTCCTTTTTCTATTTTTCTGATATCTCATTTTATTTCTGAAAGCACATTAAGTGTATGTTAAATTGATGAAAATAATTAAGAAGGGTTTCATTGAGTTCCCATTATGAACTGGATAAGGCAAGAGGGTTATAAAACTGGCTGAGAAGAGAGATTTGTTGTATAAGGAAACTGCCCTTTAGAATCAGTTTAGTCACTGAACCAGGTCACTCTGCTGTCTTAGGACTTTCAAAACTTACTACTTTCACAGGTCATCTGGAGCACCTGAAACTGCTGTGTGCATTGTGTGTGTGGGGGGGGAATCACCTAGAGATGTGATCTCACTGCAGATTCTGCCTGGGTGTCAAAGCCAGGTTTGTAATTCTGCATTTCTAATAGGCTCCCAGATGCTGCTAGTGTTGCTAGTCCATGACCCACAATTTGAGTAACAAGACTGGGCCCAGGCCCTAAATGTCACCTTTTCCTCTCCCGTTTCAAAGGTGATTGTGAACACTAAAGGGTTTACAGTAGATGGGGACTTTTCTTTTCCCTTTGGTCACAAGCTCCTTGAGGACAAGGCCTGTCTGCTCCTCCTTTTGACGTTCCACACAGCAGGTGCTCCGTAAATATAGTTGACTGGCAGGCTGTTCCTAGCATGCACAAAAGCCCCTTCTTCTGCTGCCAAGATCAAGAGCAGTCTCCTGGCGCTGCATGGGCAGCTTTCTTCGTCTGTGTTACCCACAGGGAACACTATGTCTTCCATTGGTCTCCCTCCCGCTGGCCAAAGGCTCTCCGGCATTCGCCCAAACCCCATCATTTAGATTTCGTCTTACTGTCAACACATGTCTTGCATTTCTTAACAAGGGCAGGAGAGCAATTAGGGCTGCAGCTTTGGCTCTCAGGAATAATTACACCCCTTGCCTTTCTAAGGAATCTCCCTCCTTTAAAATCTGCACTGGAAAAGCAATAAAGTCACTCGAGTCAAGGAACCTGTCCCACCAATTTTTTAGCAAATGGCCCTCAGTCACCCATGCCAGCTCTGTTGTCAACAGGTTAGCTGGGTTGTAATGGGCAAGAGGCAACTACTTTTAGTAAGCTAAGTTTTTTGTTTTTGTTTTTTTTTAAAGAGAGAGGGACTGTGTGTGTGTGTGTGTGTGTGTGTGTGTGTGTATGAGAGAGAGAGAGAGAGAGACAGAGAGAGAGAGAGAGAGAAGGAGAGAGAGGGAGAGGAAAAGAGAATCAATTTTATTTAGTTTCTCATGTGGCTTTTGTTGCACTGACACTTCCTTGTGTATGTGGTGCTGGGGTTGGAACCCACATCCTCATGCATACCAAGCAAGCGCTCCAACCACTGAGCCAGCGCTCCAGCCCCAACTCTCTAAGTCTTAAACGAGCAAATGGATGTTTGATTAAAATTAGGTCCTGATGTACTTCTGCTAATTTAAAAGCCAGAGAGCAAATTCTGTGGACCTTTCCTACCAGGTGAATAAAACTAGCTTTTGTCCCCTCTCTTTGCCCACCATCGATTGTCTGTTAGAAAACATACCAACAGGAAGGTCTAAGGAGCAGGAATATGCAAGTTGTTCTTCTAAAGCTTGTTTAAAAATTAGGATAAGCTTTTAAAAAAAAAACACTCAACAAAATATGTTAGTGGACAACACTGTATTCCCAGCAGCTAAAGCCTGCTCCTTCCTTCCTAGGCAAGAGCAGCTTGATCCTTTGATCCTTTCTAATTTATAGATATAAACTTTCTCTTCCTCCGCAGCACTGAAATGCTTTCAAAGGGCTTGATCTATTAATAGTGGATTTTTCCTATGATCACCTACTGTAAAAAGCACAGGTATGCCACCAATGACATGCCTGCAGAGCCTGTGCCCGGGCATTCTAATTGACGGCACTGGTGGCAGCTATGAAGCAGACAAACCCATATGTGGCCTTTGTGCTGCTGCTGCAACACTGGGAACCCAGCATCTCCATAAATGGGTGGGTCTCTCCAGGGGAGGCCATTTCTATTTTCAAAGATCAAGGGTTCCATGGTCAGTAACTTGAAGGGGGGGGAAATCTTAACTTTTCAAAGGCATTAACTTGCTTCTTTCTGTGTATGTGTCTGTTCACTAAAATGACATAACTCAGTTCTCTTCTTCCCATAGACTTACTAATTATACATTATTTTACATTATACTTTAATACTATTATATTATTGTATATTATTACCTGTTTAACACAGTACATTATTAAACTAATACAATGTTATTTTAAAATATTCAATGGTTCCTTATGTGCAATTTTATTTAGTTTTTTAATAATATGGAGAGCATAAATATACCACAAGAATATATTACATAGGTATAGAAAAGACAGGAAGAACATATAATAAGAGTTGTTATCAAATATTATATTTATAGATTTTTTGTGGCTTTTAGTCTGTCACTTTGGGGGGAAAATTTTTTTGAAAAATAAATATTGTAAAGTCATTCTTTGGTAATAAGAGGTGGAGAAAATTATATGTTATTCCTAATTATTGTTGCTTTTTTCTCAGGATAGCATTCTAAGCTTAAATAAAATATGTGAATGCTTTATAAATGGTCAACTTTACCTGGCCAATTCCTGTATTGTCACTTTTGCTAACATAGCTTTCTTTTTAGATTAAATGGGCAATAAACACTTTCAGGTGTTTTCCTTGTTGATGAGTTCTGGGCCTCATGGGCCTGGACATCAGCATACTGGAAACTGCCTTAATATAATGTATTATTTACATGGAGATATTCATAGTACTCAAGAGTAATTTCAACTGTATTAATTATAACTGTCACCCAAAAATTAGTAAGCAACAATAACAGTGCATTTAATAAAAATGCATATTGATCTTACATCAGACATACAGAATTTGGACATAAATCAAGATTTAATCTCATATTTTAACAGTTATATGCTAATTTTGTCCTCTATGCATTATAAGCTATAGGTTCAAATATTTCATACTTTAAATTGAAAGGATTTACATATTTTTAGAGGTAATCTTAAATTGATTTACAATAGTAGCTTTCAAAGCATGATCTGGGATCCCCTTTTACAGAATCCACAAAGTCAAAGTTACTTTTTTTTTTTTTTTAATAAAGAGAGAGGGACAGTGAGAGAGAGACAGACAGACAGAGAGAATCTATTTTTAATTAGTTTTCAATGTGACCCTTGTTGCTCCAATACAACTTAGTTGTGTACATGGTGGTGGGGTTTGAACCCGCATATTTGAACATGTTGGGCAAGCACCGTAACCGCCAAGCCACTGTTCCAGCCCCTCAAAGTTACTTCTATAATCTTGCTGAGACATTATTGGCCTTTCCCACCCACATTCTTTCACAAACATAGAGTGAAATTCTCTAGAGGACACAAAATATGTGATGACATCAATGTCCAAGACAGCTGATAGCATGTGTGCTTGTATGTTCTTGTGTTTTAACACTAGTTAAGTTTAATTTTCAATAAAATAATAGATACTCTTCAGTTTCTTCAATAATTATTAATAATAGAAATGTATCTGAGATCAAAAAAACTTGAACACTTCCGGTTTAGGATTCATTGCAAATCATCTTCAGAAAACGCTCTGTGTGTATGTGCACGTGTGTTTTTAATGAACTCATGTAGTATACCTCATTTGAGGGAAATCTGCAGTTTTGACTGATGAAACGAATGAAGAAATCAAAATCAAAATCAAAAATTTATTTAGGGGGCAATAATGTTTTTTTCCTTTATGTACAACAGAGAAAAGGATAATATCCTCTATTCCACCTCCCCTATTTGTATCGTGCTATCTAGCAATGTTATCCAGATAACAGCCCTGACCTCTGAAGGGGAAAATAGATTTGTGTCAAGTTCCTCAAACTCCATGCACCAAGGGTCCCTGCGCTTTACCCACGGGAGAACCCCGTAAATCCGGAGCCTGGGACTAGGGGGACACAAGCCAGGTGCCTAAGGAGCCACACTCAAAGAAGCACTCGTTCTCAGGTAGTGAGTGCATTCTCAGAAAGTGAGTGCATTCCTAAATGCTGCACTTTAGGATTCCAGTTGGTCTTCAGGTAGTACTAAACCCTACTCAACCAGGTAAGTTACCCATAGCGCAACGCAAGACAACAAAGGCAGGCAAGAGGGGACAGCTTTACCTACAGACTGATGAGAAAAATAAAAGTGTCACCCTCCTTCTGGAAAGGGATGAAACAAGAATGCTATAAACAATTAGATGCAAATTCAAGATACAAATCAATATGAGCCCATTTGACACAAAAGTGAGTCATTTGGGCTTTCAGGATATCATATACCATAATAGTTGATACCTATAATTTATGTTGAAATTATTTTTAAAGGCAAGGAGTGATATGTTACATTTTAGGAATGTTTTCATCCAAGTCAGTTGAAATAATAATGTTCCCAGGCACCTGAAAAAAGTGAACGTTGGCTTTGCAGTGAATCTAGCCATTCAAACAGATTCAATCAATTAAGCCCATAATCATTTACGGTGGCCAAGTGATGTCAAAGTCTAGGATCTGATCTGAATGGATAAAATCTTTTTCTTTTCTTTTCTCTTTTTTTTTCCAGGGCTGAGGACCAAACTCGGGGCCTTGCACGTGCTAGGCAAGCGATCTGCCACTGACCTAAATCCCCAACCCCTGAATGGATGAAATCTTATTGTGCACTGTGTATGTAAATTTTCAGTGACTCATGCTTCTGTTTGATGGAATTTCCCTAAATCCACAGGACCTTTTCCCTCTCTTAATCAACTTGTTCTTTTGTCCTTTTAATTACACATATTTCAACTCAAGATGTCGCTCCACACCAGAGGAAGATTATAAAATATGGCTGCTATTACATAGCAACAAATATGAGATCTTTTGTTAATATCTGGTGACTTTGTCTCATGTTTGAAAAAAGAACGGAATGGGGGCTGGAGATCAAGGTGATAATGGCAGTGCAGGGAGAGAGGGAAGCTTTATTCAAACCGCAACTGAAAATTTTAAGCATAGGTTAAAAGAAAATTATTGCAAAATTGATTTGAGTTGTCCTTTGTTGTGTCTTTCCCAAGGGTCCACATTACCAACTTAGAATGTGGTTATGGGGGGACTGGAATAGTGGCTCAGCAGTTATGGTGGCGCTTGCCTGGCATGTGCGAGGATGTGAGTTCGAAGTCCAGCACCACGTACACAACAAAGTGTCAGAGCAATGAAAGCCACATGAAAAACTAAATAAAATAGATTCTCTCTCACACACTATCTCTTTCTCTAAAAAAGAAGAAGAAAAAGAATGTGATTATAGGGATATAGGATAAATCCTTTAAAGGCCTTGCCCCAAGCCATTTCTGAGCCTCACATTGGGTGACTTTTTAAAAATAGAGGAAGGGGCTGGAGTGGGGGTTCAGCGGTTTCGGCACTTGCCTGGCATGCACGAGGACCTGGGTTCAAACCCCAGCACCACATACACAACTAAGTGTTGGAGCAACGAAGGCCATGTGAAAAAACTAAATAAAGTTGTTTCTCTCTTTCTCTGTCTCTCTCACTGTCCCTCTCTCTTTAAAAAAAAATAGAGGAAGGAGAGGCCTGATGCCAGGTGGGGTCATTAAAAAAAATTTCCATGGTAGTAAACATAGTGGCATTCAATCACCTGCCACATTCTTATGTGGTCACGGAGAGTTCTTTATATGGTGAGCTCAGAAAAATTCTGGTCCAAGAAGACCCACCTGCCAAAGGCACCCCAGTGGGTAGAGAAATCTTAATGTCCCTCAAAATCAAGCCTTGTAACCCTGGGTGGCAGATACAGTTATAGGTTCTACTGAGCAGGGTGACTCTTCCATTTAAATGGGAAATCATGCCCCCACCATGGAACAGTAAGGGAACGGCTGGTTTTCCCTTGTACATGACAACCAGGGATGCCCCCCAGCTGGATCTGACCTGTTCCCATAGGAACACAGACACACCCTGGAGTGTAGACCTTCTATGTGATTTATTTTATATGATCTCAACTTCCACGGGTGAAAGTTAAGATGTTTCACTACATTAAAGACAAAGACATACTTCTGGTGGGTGAGAATGGTGATCACAGTAAAAATAGCAGCTTTGGGGGAACATATTACAACCATAGTATTAGTTCCGGGTGGAGAAGGGAAACAGTGATGTCACCTACATTATGTTGGTGAAAATGCCCTTCAAGATTTTATCTTTTTAATTTTAAAAAATTTTTATTCATTTATTTTTTTTTAAAGAAAGAGGGACAGTGCGGGGGGAGGGAAAGACAGAAGCAATTTTTATTTAGTTTTTCATTAGACTTCTGTTGCTCCCACACTTTATTGTGTACATGGTGCTGTGGTTCGAACCTGCATGCTTGTGCATGACAGGCAAGTGCTGTAACCGCTGAACCACCGCTCCAGCCCCTCAAATTTTGATTAAATGTAGGAAATTTAATACTTTATGGTGGACAAGATTTCTGAGTCTACTGTTGGAGAAGGAAAACGCTCATGATCTTGCTGTATGTTAGCCTGGTTCTGAGCACCTTACCTGGTTATTATTTCAGTTTTTACAAAGACCTAGTATGAACTGTTCTGCTTTAATCATATTTTACAGTTAAGGAAACTGAGGCATACAAAGTGTCAGGAACTTGGTACATGGTGAGGCTGAAGTTTGAACTGTCTGGAATGTTTTATTAATACAGCAATTTATTTATGTTGCTATGTTTAATAATGAATATTATTTAATAAGCATAGAGAAAATGCTGAAATGCTTACTGTATATAGAACAATCTTAAAGACATACAATTCTATACATATCAATTAAAATTAAGTTAAAATGTAGAATTATATAAATAAGTGAACTTCTAGTTATAAGTATACCATTATAATCTGTTATGAAATTTTATAGACAGCAAAGCAAAGAATTCTTGAGAATTTAAAAAAAAGATTTGATGCTTTTTAGAGAAAGACTTGGATAAGTTTGGAAGAAAAAAATTTATTTGACCTAAAGAGATAAATACAAATCAAAAAATGTATAAGACAAATTTATAAGATCTAACACATAAAATATTAAATATTATTTTAGATATCACATCTATGTGCCAAATTGGCCTATAAAAAGATTCCTAAGAGAGTGTAAAAGGGCAAAAGTCTTATCAAAGTGGATTTAGACTTGAAAGGCATAATGAAAGTCAGATTACAATTAGCTTTTTGTGATCTCATTTTAGAGAGAAAAATAAGCTTGAGATCTAAAGATCCTGGTTGTCCCTTTGCCAAATCAACCAATCTATGTCCTGATCTGATGGGATCTAAAATTTTATTCTGGAAACACACACGAAAGCCCACAAATTTTTGGCCCCACAAATGGGAACATTTTGAAATTCAACTTGCTGTTTATCTTGTGGTTGGGCAAACACACTGTCTATAAATTAAAGCTGACCCTGTCCACCTCACACAGACTCGGGTGGGATAAGGCTTTGTTGTTTTGGTATTCAGGAGCTGTCTTTGTAAAAAGCTATGGGAAAAGAGGCCCTGTTCTCTCTGATTATGAAATAATTTGCATGCATGTAGGAGATTAAATGACAAAGTCTTTGTTCTTTTTCACAGTTTCCTCTTTCATAATCATGGTGGTATTAAATTGTAGGAAATGATTCTTAAATAAACAATACATACTTCATGATTAACTCAGAAGGATATAATTCAGTAACTACATTTCTATGTTGTTTTTTAAAGAGAGAAAGACAGAAAGAGACAGAGAGAGAGAGAAAGAGACAGAGAGAATAAATTTTTATTGAGTTTTTCACATGGCCTTCATTGCTCTGACACTGAGTTGTGTACCTGGTGCTGGGGTTTGAACCCATTGACTCCCACATGCCAGGCAAGCGCCATAACTGCAGAGCCACCGCAACCGCCGAGCCACTGCTCCAGCCCCCCATTTCTATGTATTTAAGAAGTTTCCCCAGCATGCAGTACTCTGAACCAACAGAGGACTCCCGAAAACACATGTTTACCTACCAAGAAGTGACATAGAAATAAAAAAATAAGATATGGCCATGTCCCCTTGGACACACACATGAAATTAAAATTTTCTACTTATTTTTGATTACTTGAACTTCAATCCTGTTCTTTATGATTTAACACACACAGTAGGTCTAGAGAGGAGATCTAGAGTTACTGCAGAAGTCTTTGGCTGCATGTACTACTTTGTGTCACTTGACAGATGTTTCATAGGCTAATTAGGGAGGAGTGCAGATAAAAATAGTAATTGTTCGTAACGATCAAAATTCTTCTCTAGGTGTCTACGTAAAGACCCAAAAACACATTTTAAGTAGAATAAACATAAGAATTTTAACTAAAATTAATGAAGATACTTTCTAAAGAAAAAAAACTCCAGCAATTTCACAGCAGCCTCCTCTCACAGTCCCTAAAATTTAAAAGAATGTATTTGTTTAAGTAATGAAGAAACAACCTTTCATGTTCATTCCGTTCTTTAAAGAGTCTGCTTATTGATTTATTTTTGTGCCCAATCGTTTTTTAAAAGAGGCTTCAGCCTGGGTAGTTCACTCCAACATGAATGTTGGAGAACTGGATTTTGAAACTGCTATGAACAAGGAAACACTGGGAATTGCGTGTGCCAAGTAGCCTAAAAGAAAATGTTTCAAGGCCTTGTCTAAAGGCCAGACTCAAGCGAGCCATTGAGATGCTAAAGGATTACAAGTGCTTCATTTTCCCTTTCTCTTGGGTCTGCAGGCCAGCTGGTGAGCGTGACCTACCTTTGATCATTTCACCAACTCCCTTACCTTTACTTCACTGCATTTGAAAGGCCTGGGGATGAGAGGTAGCCTTTAGACTTACTCAATAAGAAGCAAGGATACAAACTTATTTTTCCAAAGTTTTTTTAAAGCGATATATTTAGGACGCTTCAGAGGAAAGAATTGCCCAGTCCTTTATTTATCTTCCTAACAGGTGCAGTGTGAAGAGTCATAAAAGCAGGCTACTGAAAAGAATGATTCTGCCAAGTATTAAGCCCCTCCAGGGTGCATTTGCCCTAGAGTATTCCTTAACAACAGAGAGCTTAAATCCATGCTGTGAATCTGCTTTTTATTTTATTTATTTATTTATTTATTTATTTTGGTGGAGGCGGGTGTCAGGAAATAATATTGTGGCATTCATTCGTATAACTTCTTTATTCCCCATCCAATCTTCAGCTTGACCTAAGTGAACCGTGCAAAGATAGGAGGAAGGCAGCTGTCCTTGAGGAAATGCTTCCACCCTTGTTCTTTTCTTTTTATTTCCTCTCCATGATTAACTATTCCTCAATTTGAGGTAAAGGTAATATTCCTTATGTAAGATGACTTTTCAAAGACAAATTTATTTTGGTGCTTGAAAAAAAAACCCATTCTAGCCTTGTGCAGGTGGAAACCGAAGGTCAAAAAGTGAATATGAGAGGCAGTCTTCCCAGCACCGGGCTCCTTTTCTGATGATGACTAAGCCCTGAGCGATGCTTGCAAATAGGGGAGAGGTTACAGTTGCGGCTGTACCTTCAGATAGGTTTGGGGCTCAGCAGAAATTTAAAATGTGATGAAATCTCTAGGGAACAATAAAAAAAAATGATATAGAAAGGGAAAAACTTCTCAGGACTGAATAAAAAATACTATTGTCCCTTACCTATTCCTGATACAGCAAAAGATCTGTAACCACAACACCAAGCCTTTGACCCCTACGCTTATAGAAAGACTCCTTAAAATTACAATCGTAAACGAACCTGTGTTTTGCCGTATGTCTGAGTTTTACATGTAAGATGAGAAAGTTAGTGACTCTCCCAAGGTATGCTAAATGATACACAGCACTAAGTGGGAGACTACTGCCTTTTTCCAACAACCACCTAAATCATACAAGGACTGGATGCATCGCCTAACGAAAATTCATGTTAAGGCCTCAACTCTGTTTCAGAAGAGAATTTTCTGGATGCTGTAGAATCTTAACACAACAACTGTCTCAGGAGGAAAAGGAACCAGGCTGATGGTTTTAATCATTTCATACTACAGAGATAAAATTTTAGGAAATCATTCTGATGGGTCAAAAGGCCATTCGTAGTTTTTTTAAAGTAGTAGAGATTCTACAGCAGAAGAAAGATAATTGCAATTTTTTTTTAGTATTTCCATGCTGATAAGATTTATATTTGACCAGAAAAGAGAAATTTTCCAGTGAAAGGTGATTTCTTTTTCTTTCTTTCTTTTCTTTCTTTCTTTTTTTTGAAGGTGATTTCTTTACACAGCAAGACCCGGGCGAAATTAACTATGAGAGCCTTCAGACCTCACCTCACCTGCATCTCTAAAATCCCAGCAACTAGCATACAGTAAGTGCTCAATTAATATTTGACACACAAATGAATGTATCAGCAAGTCAATCCGGTAGATTCACACAAATCTGAATCTTCCTTCTGCATCTGCTCTAACCGTTTTATTAGAATAAATTAACCCATTGTCCCAGAAGTAGAACACCTCTAAAAACCTAATATAGTATACACTATGCAACGTAAGTATGTAATAATAATACAATAATGTATAATTATAATAGCAGTGTATAGTAATATAAGCTGTGTTGATTTCTTTGAGATTGAAAACTTGGGACTTAATTAGTTAATTGTACTAGGCCTCAGGTTCTTCATGGATTCAAAGTATAAGATACGCCTTTTATGTGTTCTTCATAGTTCCTGTAATATAGCTTTCCAAAGAATACATACACAACAGGAATAGGACAATGAGAGGAGGATGCTTTCTTTTTCCAAAAAGGATCACCTAGAATGTTTTGAAGGATCTAAATAAGGACCGTTGACTAATTGCCTGTATTATACTTCCTCCTCAAGGTCCAAAGTATCATTCTCCTTCCTCTTCCTTCGGAGGCCCAGCTGTCCCAAGACCCAGTACAAGACTGTCAGATGAGGCCCTGTCGTTTGGGAGATGGTTGAGCAAGACATCCTCTGCATTTTCCGGTGCTTAAAACTCAGTCTCTTATGAAGAACCTCCAGATCCTGCCAGATTCTAGGAGGACCAAACCAGCCCGCACGTCCTATCAAGACCCCAGCAAATGGCCGTGTCCTTCCTGGGCATGGCTCTCCCAGCTGGGGAAGAGGTGAGAATGGGATGAAAGGGAGGAACCTGTTCACTGCCAGGATTTCTGCAGATACTCTGAAATGACTGAAGAATTGGTTCCATGGCTTGTTTTATTCTTGGGGCTGACTTCCTGAGGGAGGCAAAGCAACCCAGAGGAAAACAAAATCCCTGTTAGGAGAGGGTGCAACGGTTCACGACCAGAACAGCTTGGGAACTGCCACACTCCTTAGTCTTCTGATGTCAATGATAGTAAAATGCAAAAATTTCAATAGGAAAAATTCCTCAAAGTACAGTTGCTTTAAAAATCACTTCTGCTGGTAAGAAAACAATAAGAATAAAAATCTCAGTACTTCCTCGATGGATTTTAAATATATCAGTAATCCCCCTGTCCTTTTTTTCCCCTCCCACTTCTCACCATCCAAATTTAAACTAACCAAAGAATCTATGGGTATAAAATTACTGGCCTGGGTGGAAGGACTCCTACACAGTGTATCAACAGTGTTTTTATAGTGGAAGAAGGTCATGGAGACTTTAGTATCTCTGCTAATTTATTAACATATGTATGTATGTATATATGTGCATGTCTGAAGTTAAAAATATATTTTCCTCTTGGTACCTCTAAAATGTCATTTTCTGTAGAAGTACAGTGAATTATATGGAGTTGTCAAAACATAAAACTTCATCTCATCCAGCAGTCAGAACCATTTAATTAGTTTCACAGCCTCTGCAGCCTGACACCTTATTTATTAGTTTTTCTTGTCATTTTCAATTGGGCTTTCAAACAACAAATTCAAACTTATCCACTGAATTCAGGATACTTAAAACAATATTCTGTCCTCAGTTAGGAAACACAGAATGCACTTCATCCAAGTAAACCTTGAAGAGGCAAGTCAAGTGACAGATCAACTAAAAAGGACACTTAATACACACGTAAATCGTTTGCATTACAAATAAGACACTTTAGCAGGGGTTGGCCCCTGATAGTCAGGATTAAGTTCCCATATTAATGCATGCATTTGGTGTGGTTATTTCGGGTGGACGACTTCATCCATCAATGCCCTCCGACACTGAGGAAGGCCAACCTGTAAACTGATCACCATGGCCTGTCAGCACTGGCTGCTTAATTACATAAAGAAAATATATTTCAAAGACTTTTGGTAATATGGTTAGTATTTCATCTTTGGGTTCAACACGTAGCATCTTTGCCAAGGTTCTTCAAAATAATGGTAAAAGAATTTTTTAAAAAAATTAAAAATGAAAAAGCTAAATATTAATTTTATGTTCCCTGCTAATCTGTGTGTGTGTGTGTGTGTGTGTGTGTGCGCGCGCGCTTTCATTTGCAGAAGTGAAAAAGAAAGATTTAGGAAGTATAATGAAGACCGATTAGAAAGAATAATATTTTTAAAAGATATTTCCATTGAGAACTAAAGTCAATGTGCTTGAACTGTGGATGTATTTTCCACTAATTTTTGTAATCACTGATTCCAGTTTATTTACATTATTAATTAGTAGTTTTAAATTATTGATCTTGTTTATAGAAAGAAAAAAGTATTGGAGGAAACATCTTTTTCTGATGAAGAATATTTTTATATTCTCAGTTTAATTATTTTTAAGACTACTTATGAAATTACATATGAAACTCAGAAAGAACACAATCTATCAGTGACATTCAAAGACATTTTCTTTTCATGCAAGAATTTGATAGTAAAGCTCCAAAAAAAAAAACAACTGATAAAAGCAAAAAATACCTTCGCTGTATATTTTAAAGGTCTTTTCATGAAAAACAAGTGACAAGTCTGGAAATAATTTCACAAATGCTTTTTTGAAGTTTTAATCAAATTTATTAACTATCTGAAAAAATTTTCCAAGTCTCCACCCCACATCCTGCAAATATATTGTGGAAAAAATGAGATCAAACCTAAGAAAATATGCCTAAAAATACAACATGCTCACCACAAGCAATTAACATCCTTAAGTTACACTTTAAAAATCCCTTGCAAAAAATATAACAACATCATCAACAACAACAAGATTGCTTGCAAGTGGTAATATTTTCATTTGATCTCTCTACTCAATATTCCTTTATGAACTATGAGATATTTTTCAATACATTCTTGCTGTATTTTTCTCTCTAGTCTTTTTCCTCTAAAAAACCTTTTCCTTGCATCATAGTGATTCTATTATTTTACAGTCTATTTAAGAAATTGGATATTTGCTTGAAAATAGATACTGCAATAAACACACTTCATTAGAAAGGACAGCAAAAAGATTTATAGACGAGTCTTACCCTCTTTCTTAGTGGGTTCTGGCATGGCCACAAATAAGATGTTATTCTCCAAAGAGCTTTTTCCCCTCCAGTACTAGTTGACAGAAACCCCAAGAGTGGTCAAGAGATGTTCAGGTCAATGTGACAAGCAGTTGGGGAGCAATCCAGTGCTTTTATACCGCCTCTGCACATCAATCACGTTGGCACCTCCCTTCTTTAGCACAAGGATGCTGGGACTTGACAGCTCCCGCGACCTTTCTCCCATCTGTTGTCTGCACTCTGCTCTCTCGCCTACTGGAAGGAATCTCCTGTCCATCTCATGTGGCTGATGAGAACACCTCTAACTTTCTAAATTCAGCTGCAGCCTTCTGTTCTTTCTTGCTCTTCTCTCTCCATCTGACAGATGCTTGTGCCTATTCAGGAGTAAAAAAAAAAAAAATTTGCTGGATAATGAGAAAATTAATTAAAATCATAATATGCTAATCCAATTGTTAATTTTCACTAAGATCAGAAAGAAAAATCTCTATTCAGATAATTTTATTTTCTCATTAGCTTGTCGTATTCATTAATTCTCAATTATTGGGTTTTAAGTTTTCCTCTTGTTTGCTCTTTCCTTTTAGAATTTTTTATGGTTGCATTAAAATTTCATGCATAGTAGTGTGATTCACTGTGACACAATTTGGTCAATTTTAAATTTTCATATTTATTAATGTATTAATATTAACTTACCAAGCCAAATTTCTAAGATGAGTGTCTTACTTCATTTTCTCTGCCAAAATAGCAAAGTTTTCTATTAAGGAATACATAGCATTGACCTTTCTCCAAGAAACAGTCTTTCTTAAAATTATAGGGCATATAAAAGAATGAAGTAATGATACATGCTATAATATGATGGACCCTCACGCTCGGTGAAAGAATCCAGACGCCAAAATTGACTGAAAGGTAATACATCATCCGCTCTTCAATTCCACTTATATGAAACAGCTAGGATAGGCAGATCTATGGAGTCAAAAACTAGATTAGTGGTTGCTTTGGCAGGGGAAGTAGAATTATCTGTGATTGATTGTGGGTACAGGATTTCTTTTGGTAATAATGAAAATATTCTGAAATTAGATAGTGGTGGTGGTTGCACAAGTTTGTGAGTGTATTAGAAGCTAGTAAATCATGCACTTAAAAATAAGTGGGATGTGGGCAAAGAAATTCAGACAGACCAGTAGCCATTGTTTTGATTCAATATGGCAAATGGACATGCAAATCTAACTTAGGATTCGGTCACATTCTCCAGAAACTCTCAAGGAACTGATGGGAAACACGAACTACCAGGGGATCAAACTGAAAACGATTTTTTTTGTTTACATGCATGGCATCTTGGAGACAAGGACCAAAATTGGTTTATATGAAAACCACCCACATGCCTTTATTGGTGTGCGTGTTCAATGTAATCTTCAAGAGACTGATTGATTTGTCCTGAACCAGCCAAACTGTCTCGTTTAATTTCCCTTGTGGCTAAGAGCACAGCTGGTCAGACTTAGCTCTACCAAACTCTGTGCCAAGCGAACTTTTCATATAAGGATGGAAACTCCACTTAGAACTTAATAACATCATGCTTTAGCTATGTGGGGAGAGGGGGAGGCAGACCAGTTAAGACAGTCAATGAACCTCATCTATAAAATACGTCCTCTGCATACTCCTGAGCACATTTTTTGCTTTTAAAATAGATTTCTTTGATCTAAGATGCTAAACAGATCATGTCAACCAGAAAACAGCATATTCTGCAATACCAAGTTAGATGTAGAAAGAAAAAAAGTTAGCAGAAAGAGAGAGAGAGAAATATAGCTTTTGTGAGTCTTCTAGGAGAGTGTCAATTAACAGATGAAATAAATAAGAGAACCTAGAATCAGAAGTCTGATCCCGGAGTTATATTTCTGGACCTATCATTAATCTGCTAAATTATTCCAAAACAGTCAGGCAGACTTCCTGGGCCTCAGTTTCCCCTTGTGTAAAATGAGGGGATTAAAAAAATCACCTGAGACCCCCCTCTGGTCTTAGCATTGTGATACTATGTGCAAGTCCCTATAAAAGAATCACTTTTTCAGCATTTTCAGGTCACTGAATGCCATATATGAAATGGACAGAGAGACAGAGTATCGTATTGCAGAAGAATGTTTATAGTGATGGGTAGATTTCACACATACCACAAAAGAGGTGCCATGCCATCTTTGGCTTCTACAGAAACCCCATGGGTTTTTAATACGGTGATCATTTTACTGAAGCAAATGAACATATGTCAGGAAATATTGAAACCCATGGAGAAAGTATTATGTGACCTGAGAACGTCTGGTAATAAAAGAGTTGATCATAAAAAAAATGCTGTGGAGGAAGCAGAAAGATGGACAAATTCTGGGATAATCAGTTGTACAGTGTATTAGATAATTAAAGTAAAATTTTAAATTCAGATAATAAGTGGACATGAGTGTACTCTCAGGAAGGGAGAAATGGTTAACAGGGCTCTTTTTTGGATAAATTCTTCATTGGGTTTTTCCTTCTGTGATTCATGATGAGGTTTGGCTGATTATAACACAAAATCACAAAATAAAAACAGTTGAATCAAGATAGAAGTAAATTCTGCTCACACAGAGCAAATCCAAAGTCAGTAGTTTAGGGTCATCAGGCTCCTTCTTGCCCTATCATCCTGTAGATGAACTTGTGGCCCTAAAATGGCTTTTAACTGGGTGCAGTGGTATGATACACCTGTAGTCCCAGCTACTCAGGAGGCTGAGGCAGGAGGATTACTTGAGCCCAAGAGTTTGAGACTAGCATGGACAATGTAGTGAGACACAATATCAAAAAAATTAAGAAATTAAAATAAATAAAATGTCTTCTAGTGCACTAGCCATTACATTCCTATTTCAGATAGTAGAAAAGAAAAATAAAAAAAAAACCCTCACTTTCTCCTATTTATTTATTTTTGTTACTGGGGATTGAACTCAAGGGCCCTAAACCACTGAGCCACATTCCCATCCCTTTTTATTTTTCATTTTGAAGCAAGATATCACTAAGTTGCTCAGGGTCTTGCTAAGTTTTTGAGGCTGGCTTTGAACTTGAGATTCTCCTGCCTCAACCTCCTGAGCCTCTGGGATTACAGGCATGTGCCACTGCACCCAGCTCACTCTCTCCATTTTAAGGAGCCTTCCCTCCCTACTTCCCTCTTTCCTTTCCATTTCTGTACTGGGAATGGAACCCAGGGACACTCTACTGTTGAGCTACATCCCCAACACTTTTTTACTTTTATTTAGAAATGGGGTATTGCTAAATTACCAAGACTGGCCTTGAACTTGTGATCCCCCTACTTCAACCTCCCAAGTCCCTGGGATTACAGACACACCCTTGATTACATGGCCGTATCTGGCTACAAAAGAAGCTGGGAAATGTAATTTTTCATTGTCTGTGGTAATGACCTTAGCTAAAAATTGTGGTTTTGTTACTAAGAAGAATGGGTGTTGAATTGGTCAGCATTAATCTCTGCCACACCTTTCAAAATAAAAGCAATAATATTCTCTGCATCAGCCCAAAGAGTGTGAAGTAGAAATAATAAGTCAATAATATCTCCCTCTTCCCAAGCTCATCCTCATTCCAAGGTGTGAAATGTGATCTAACTTTCCTTGGACTCATAGAGATACACATAGACTTATGCATCTAAATGTAGAAAGCTGCTCATCATCTACTTTTTTTTTAAGGAGAGGGAGAGAGAATGAAAATCAATTTAATTTAGTTTTTCATTTGTTTTTTGTTGTTGTTGTTGCTCTGACACTTGGTTGTGTATGTGGTGCTGGGGTTCAAACCTGGGTCCCCACGCGTGCCAGGCAAGCGCTCTACGCTGAGCCTCCTCTCCAGCCCCCTTTATCAACTTTTTATAGAAGAGATCATACTATCTACACTACTCTTCAGCTTGTTATTGTCACTTAGCCTGCCATGGTAAAACATATAGATCTAACTCAATCTTTTCAATAGCTAAATGATTGTTCACAGTTTGGATTTGCCATCATGTGCCTTACCGTCTTGCTTATCACCCTTCCGATGGTCATTCAAGCTGCTTTCAGTGTTTATCTCCAAGATTAATACTGTAATCAACATCATAGTAAAATAACAGGAATAGTACAGGAGGGAAAAAATAAACAACTTTTGAGCCCTTCAGTCACCTGATATACAAACAAATTCTAGGAAGACTGAAGTTTTAAATTTTCAAAATAAATCAATGAAAAATATTTGAAGAAGATTTATGAGAGTGTTTGAATCCTGGATGGAGAGACTTTCTTTTTTTAAGTAAAAAGAAGAAACAAAAGTCATAGAGGGAAAAAAATGACAGATTTGAATAAATAAAAATTTAAAGATTCTTTCATAACAAAGGACATCATAAAATTTTAAATGTTCAAAAATAAAAAGTTATTTGACAGAAGTATGTCTCTAAAAATAAAAAAAATGCTCCTTGACTTAGGATGGAGTTGTATCCAGATAAACCTGTTTTAAGTTGAAAATATCTTTAAGTTAAAGAGGATTTGATGCATCTCACCACAGAGCGTCATAACTTAGCAACACAACACATAGTAGAGTGTCTCTTGGGGTCATGTGGATGACTGGGAGTTGCAGCTGGGACCACCCAGCGCCACTCGCTACCCATCCCTAGCCCAGGAGATTGAAATTCAAAGATCTGAGGCATTTAATTCTATTGAATGTAACCTGTGTTTGCACCATCATAAAATAGGGGGAGGGAGTAGAGTCACGATAAGTCAGGACCATCACTAAAAGATTAAAAAAAATAATAATTCACAGAAGCAAAGAAATCCACCAAACAGGAAATATTGCTTAATCTTTTGGGGAAATGGAAGCTTAATAAGTAATCAATGTTCACCCTTTAAGTTGACAAGTTTTAGGGAAGTTTTAAACGGTTATATCCAGAGAATGAGAAAACAGGTAGCCCTATTCATTGCTGATTGAACTGTTGGATGGGCAACCTTAGGGGAAACTAATTCAGCAAAAATCCACTAAGATTTAAAGTATATATCTACACTAGCAAACTTACTTTAAATAATCTATCATACTAATTTTTAAAAAAATCTATTGGGGCTGGAGCAATGGCTCAGCAGTTACAGTGCTTACCTGACATGTTCGAGGACACAGGTTCGAACCCCAGCACCACATATACAACTAAATGTCAGAGCAATGGAAGCCACATGAAACACTAAATAAAGAATGATTCTCTTTTTCTCTCTCTTTCTCACTATCTTTGTTTTTAAAAAAATAAAAATAAAAAGAATCTATCATACTAACTTAAGTATCTATATAAAATTACAGCCTTCTGTTTTCTTTTTGAAATTAATTTTTGAGGCAAAATTCACATAACATTAAATTAACCATTTAAAATGAAACATTCAAGGCCAAGTGTGGTGGCACATGCCTGTAATCCCAGTGACTCATGAGGCTGAGACAGGAGGATTGCAAGTTCAAAGCCAGCCTCAGCAACTTGGCGAGGCCCTGAGTAACTTAGTGAAACCCTGTTTCAAAATAAAATATGAAAAGGGCTGGGGATGTGGCTCAGTTATTAAGCATCCCTGGGTTCAATCCTTGGTACCGAAAATATAAATAAATAAAAATGAAACATTTGGTGATATTTAGTACATAAAGTTATGCGACCATCATCTCCATTTAGTTTGGAAACATTTTCATCACTCCTAAAGCAAACAGTGACTATTAAGTAGTTACTGGCCCGCCAACTTTCGTCCCAGAACCTGACATCTACCAATATGTTTTGTATCTCTGTGGATTTATGTATTCTGGGTATTTCATACACATGGAATCATCCAATATATGACCTTTTGTGCCTAAATTTTTTCACTTAACTTACTGTTTTTGAGGTTCCTTCACAACATGGTATGTATACTCTTTATGACTGATTAATATTCTTTTGTATGGATATGCCACAATTTATCCATTCCTCATTGATGGACGTTTGGGTTGTTTCTACTTTTGATGATTGGTGCTATGAACATAGGTGTATGTGTATTTTTTTGACCTGATTTCAATTCTTTTGGATACATGCCTAGATGTAGAACTGAATCATATGACAATACAATGTTTAACTTTTGAGGAATGACCAAACTTTTCCATAGCAGCTACACCATTTGCACTCTCATCATCAATGGGTGAAGGTTCCAATTTCTCCACATTCTTGCCAACACCTCTCTCTCTTTTGGAAATTATCACCATCCTAGCGGATGTGAGATTGTGTTGAATTATCATTTTGATTTGTGTTTCTCTAGTGACTAAAGAGATTGAGGAACTTTCCATGTGCTCATGGAAATTTTGCATATTTTCTTAAAATAAATTTCAAGTCCTATGCCTTTGTAAAAATTGGATTATTTGCCTTTTTTTGTTGCAGAGTTGAAAGAATTCATTATATATTCTGAATACTAGACCACATTAGATATATGATTGACAAATATTTTCTCCCATTCTTTAGATTGCCTTTTTAGTTTCTTGATGATGTTATTTGATGCATAAATTTTTAAACTTTTGGTGAAGTTCAATTTATCTACTTTTTTGCTCATACTTTGAGTGTCATATGTAAGAATTCATTGCCAAATCCAAGTTCCTGAAAATTTGCTACCATGTTTTCTCCTAAAATTTTTATGACTTTTAGCTCTTATAGGTTGCTAGTGCACTTTGAGCTTATTTTTTTGTATGTGCATGAGGTTGGGTTTAAATGCTTTTGCATGTTGAAATCCAGTGCCCTGATGCCATTTTTGATTAAATGCTGTTGTCATCCTAGTAGAAGATCAGTTGGTCATGGATGTGACTAGGTTATTTCACGTCTTTGAATTCTATTCCATTGATCTATGTATCTATCCTGTGCCAATTCCACGTTGTTGAGATTACTATTGCTTTGTAGTAAGTTTTGGAATTCGGAAGTGCAAGCCCTCCATCTTTGTTTGTATCTTGTTATTTTGTCTGTTCAGGGTCCCTCAAAATTCCATATGAATTTGAGGATCATATTTTCTATTTCTTCAGCAAGGGCACTAAAATTTTTATAAGGATTGTACTGAATCTGTAGATGGTCTTGGGAAACAGCCATGTTAATAATCTTAAGTGTTCCAACCCATGGACGTGAGATGTTTTTCTGTTTATTTAAGTCTTTGTTCATTGCCTTCAGCAATGTTTTATAGAGATTAATGTCCAAGTCTTTGGTCTCCTTTGTTAATTTCAGTTCTACCTATTTTATTCTTTTGGATGTTATTGTAAATGGAATTCTTTTCTTGATTTCTTTATTGAGTTGTTCCTTGATGGTATATTTTTGTGTATTGATCTTTCACCCAGTAACTTGGATGAATTTATTTATTAGCTTGATTTTTTATTTTGTGTGTGTTCCTTTGTGTTTCTTACAACTGTGATTACGGATTTTGCAAGTAAAGATGGTTTCATTTCATCCTTCCCAACTAAAATGACTTTTATTTCATTTTCTTGCTTAATTATTCTGAGTAGAACTCATAAGGTTGAACAGCAGCTATGAAAGTGAATATCTTACCATTTCCCTGATTTGAATGGTGTTTTATCTTTCAAAATGGAGTATGATATTAGCTGTGAGTTTTTCGTGAATGTCCTTTGTCATATCAAGGAACTTCCTTTTTATTCATAGTTTCTTTTCTCTTTTTATTTATTTTTGTTTATTTTAGGAAAGAGAGGGAGAGAGGGAGAGAGAGAGAGAGAGAATGAATTGTATTTAGTTTTTCATGTGGCTTTTGCTGCTCTGACACTTCATTGTGTTCATGGTGCTGGGGTTTAAACCCACATCCTTGCTTATGCCAGGCAAGCTCCATAACTGCTGAGCCACTGCTCTGACCCTCATTTCTAGTCTCTGAGGGGATTTTTTTTTTAATCATGAAAGAGTGTTAGATTTTGTACATCACTTGAGATGACTGTGTGAGTCTTTTCTCTTCATTTCTGTTAATGTGGTATTAACTTTCTTATGTTGAACTACCCTGGCATTCCTGGGATAAATTCTTCTTGGTAATAGGATGTAATCCTTTTAATACGCCATTGGATTCAATGTACTGGTATTTCATGGAGGAATTTATAAAGGATACTAGTCTGCAATTCTTTTCTTGGAGTATCTTTATCTGGCTTTTGTACCAGGAAAATACTAGCCTCATAAAACTAGTCAGGAAGTATTCCTCCTCTTCTTGGAAGAATTTGAGAAGGACTGGTGCTAATTTTTCTTTAAATGTGTAGTAGAATTCACTAGTGAAATCATCTGGTTCTGGACTTTTGTTAGGAATTTTTTGATGATTGATTCAATTTCTTTACTTGTTATGAGTCTGATCAAAATATGTATTTCTTTTTTTATTTTATTCAGAAATTTATTTGTTGAACTATCAAACAAGCTTCTAATGAAATAATATAATAAATATATAAATTCTGAAAATTAGATTTACCCCCAAAAGCCCCCCCAATTACCCACCCTTATCCATCTCCCCTTTTCCCAATACATCTCTACAAATGCCTTAGGTTGTATGACATTACACCTTATTCAGATTTAAAACATGATAATAGACCTCCTTTCTCAATGGCCAGGGTCTAGCTCTAGCCTCCACAGATATGCATTTATTCTTGCATGTATTCTGTTACTTTGAATATTTCTAGGAATTTGTACATTTTGCCCAGGATGTACAATTTGTTGTCATACAATTGCACATGGGACTCACTTATAATCCTTTGATTTCTTTTTCTTTTCTTTTATGAGAGAGGGATAATGAGAGAGAAAGCAAATTGATTTTATTTAGTTTTTCATGCGGCTTTCATTGCTCCAACACTGTTGTGTACATGGTGCTGGGGTTCAAACCCACATCTTTCACATCCTTGCACATGCCAGGCAAGCCCCATTACCGCTAAGCCACTGCTCCGGCCCCAATCCTTTTTTTTTTTTTAATAAAGAGAGAGGGACAGTGAGAGACAGAGAGAGAAAGGAAGAATCAATTTTATTTAGTTTTTCATATGGCCTTCATTGCTCCGAGACTTCGTTGCATATGTGGTGCTGGGGTTTGAACTCGCGTACACACGCATGCCAGGCAAGCAGTGCAACTGCCGAGCCACCACTCCAGCGCCAATCCTTTTGACTTCTGTAAGGGCAATAGTAACTTTATGACTTTATTTGCATCTTTTTTCTTTCATTCTTTGACAGTCTAGCTAAAGATTTGTCAATTTTATCTTTTTCAAAGAAGCAAAATTTGACTTCATTGACTATTATTTTTCTATTTTCTATTTCATTTGTCTCTGCCTTAAATGTTATTTGTTCCTCTTTTTTCTGCTAGCTATTTTGTTATTCTTTTTTGAAGTTCCTTATGGTGTGCAGTTAAGTCATTAACTTGATATCTTTCTTCTTTTTCCATATAGGTGTTTATTGCCATAAATGCCCTTCTTAGAACTGCTTCCCTGTATCTTGTGAGTTTTGGGATATTGTGTTTTTGCTTTCATTCATGTCATAATATTTTCTGATTTCTTTAACCAGTGTGTTGTTTAATTTCTGCTTATTTGTGCATTTTCTAGTTTTCCCTATTTTTTCAAGATAGAATGCATTTTATTTTATTTTTTTTTCATTGGGGTTTTGTTCTTCCAACACTTAACTGAGTATGTGGTATTGGGGATCAAACCTGGGTCCGTGTGCATGCTAGGCAAGTGCGCTACCAACTGATCCAATGCTCCAGCCCCCTAGTTTGCCTTCTTTATAAATATGTAGCTTCATTCCATTGTAATCAGAGAATATATGCATAATTAAAAATTTTGAAAACTTATTAAGAGGGGGCTGGAGTGGTGGCTCAGCTGTTATGGCAGTTGCTTGGCATGAGTGAGGATGTGAATTTGAACTCCAGCACCATGCACATAATGATGTGTTGGAGCACTGAAAGCCACATGAAAAAAACTAAATAAAATTCTCTCTCTCTCTCTCTTTCACTGTCCCTCTCTGTAATAATAATAAGCCTTATTAAGGCTTATTTTCTGACCTAACATGGGGTCCACCCTGAAGAGCCTTTACTGTGCACCTGAGAAGAATGTGTATTCTACTTGCTTAAGTGGAGTAGAGGGTTCTGCAAAGTCTGTTAAGTCTAGGTGGCTCTTAATGTGACTCAAGTCTTCTATCTCCTTCCTGAGCTTTGCTCTGGATGTTTTATGCATTATTGAAAGTAGAATGTTGGGTTGGAATGGTGGCTCAGCAATGGGAGCACTTGCCTGGCACGCACAAGGACACGGTTCGAACCCCAGCACCACATGCACTACTAAGTGTTGGAGAAACAATGGCCAGATGAAAAACTAAACAAAGTTGATTTTCTCACAAAAAAGAAAAAGAAAAAAAAAAAAACCAGTACAGTGTTGAAGTCCCCAACTGTTATTGTAGAACTGTTTATCTGTTCAATTCTGTCAATGTTTGCTTCATGGTTTTTGGAGTTCTGTTGTTTGGTGTTGTTGTGTGTATAGTTGTTGTATCTTTATTAATATGTAATGTTCTTTGTCTCTTGAAACATTTTTCTTAAATAAAATCTATTTTGTTTGATATTGATGCTGAATTTATTCCTTCCTGACAATAAATAACATTTAAGCACAAATAAATTAACTTGGGAAAAATAATCTTCCACATAATTAAGACATTTATAATAAAATATTTCATACTTAATTACTACTTATCATCTAGTATTATCTTTTATGTTGCTTTAATCAATTATGTACAAATAATAACAATAACTTAGTTCTTAATATACTTTGTTACTTTAAAACATTGTATGCACAGGAAGAAAGTTTTTAAAAATTTTGGTTTATGTCCCTGTCTTTCTTTCTTTCTTTTACTGGTACTACGGATTGAACCCATGGGCACTTTACTACTGAGCTATACACCCAGCCATTTTTTTATGTTTTATTCTGAGACAGGGTCTCACTAAGTTGCTCAGGGCCTCACTAATTTACTGAGGCTGGCCTGGAACCTGTGATTCTTCTGCCTCAGCCTCCAGAATCTCTGGGATTACAGGTGTGCACAATCCTGTCCAGCAGTTTATGTATCTTTTGAGAAAGAAAGACATATGAGGATTTCTTTTTTCAGTTTTAAGACAAAAATATATATTTAATGGAAATATAACCTTATAAGATAGGTGGAATAAAAGTGTTAACTCAGGAAGAGAAAAGAATGATGCTAAATTTCCTTATATATACATAAGGATATATATGTATATATTAAACATATACACATAAGGAAATTGATATTAAATTTAAAGAGCTTTTTTTTTAAATTTTTCATGGTGGTATCATATCATTCTAGCACTTTTATTCCATGGGAGACATTTAAAGTAGGTAAAGTTTTCTTTTTAATGTCAACTTTTACAGAATGCTAGAAATTACAGTCTTTGAAACTATGTAAACTTATGATTGAACATTTTGAATATTATTGTGAAAAGGTGTGAAAATTACACAAATACTTTTAAAGGTGTTATTAGTTTACTTGGGGTGTCATGACAAAATACCACAGACTGAATGGCTTAAACAACAGGAATTTATTTTTCACACTTTGAAGGCTGGAAGTCTGAGATTAGGGTGTCAGCACCATCAAGTTCTGGTGGGGCCTTCATCTCACATGTGTCCTTATGTGGTGGAGAGAGACACAGAGCAAACTGGTGTCTCTTCTTATGAGAGCATTAATGCCATTATCACACCCTCCTGCCCTCGTGTGAACCTAATTCCCACTCGAGAGCCTCATATCCAAATGCCATCACACTGGGGGTGAGGGCTTCAGCATATGAAATTGAGAAGGACACAATTTAGACCTTAGTAGAAGGTATGTGCACAGATTCGCTTAAGACCTCTGTTTAGAGGATCTGTCTTGGAAGAGGAAGTAACCAAGAGGAAGGGGATGATGGAGTAAGTGTCGTGAGAATGACCCAGCCTCTCCCCTGCTTTTCCCTCTTCCTTTGCCTGAGCTTTCTCCAAGGATCAGCTCCTGGTCCTTTGCTGTCTCTCTTGGTGAGCTGACCCCCTCTCACATACTCAGCTCTGACCATTTGGTGCCTCCCAGGAACTACCTCTGACCTTAACCCTGAGCCTCCACTTCTGAACCTGAATATTCTCTATATTGACTATTTAAAAATTTAATCTGTAAGAGATAATAACAGTTACTAAAGTTGTCATATTACCTTCCAGTTTTTTTCTATACATATTTTGTGGAGATCTTTAAAGTTTTAACTACATCATGAATCTCAGAGGGCTAGGATTCCAAATGAAAGTCAAAATCCAAAAGAAAGCAGGTTACCTGGTACTTTAAAATTTGAAGAATAACTTCATAAAATTATTACTAATCATTTTAGGTCTAACTCCCTCTGCCACAAACAGCCTGATTCTGTGTGTGGATAGTAAAGTTTTGATGAATTTAAAATTTTAGCAGTTGTGCTAAATAATACCTAAGTGAATTCTCTCTCTCTCCATGAACGAGGGCTGAATTTGCAGCTGACAAGATAGTGATGTTTCTATCTACTACATTATAAATTGATTTTACGAAGAATTGTTCTTTAAATCTAGCACTTCCATGAATGGATGGTATTAAATTATTTAAAGATGGAAATCTATTTCGTTAAAAAAAAAATTTCCTGCACAAAAATGTTCCTGGGCTTATCATGCTTGAAACAAAAAAAAAAGAAAACTGCCTTCCTGAAATTCTTTAGTGTGACTTTGAGTTTTATTTCACACCAAGTACAAGTTCATACTGGACGACTTGCGGGCTATCAATAGAACTCCGCTCACCCGCCTTATTCTAAAGCTGAAGCATGTTAAGCCCTCTAAGCCTCTCCTCATAAGACATACCCTTCATCTCCCAAATTAGTCCTGCTGCCTTTGCTGGATCCCTTCCAAGACTCAGATGTTCTTTTAAAGCTTCATGTCCTATCACACACCATGCAGGAGGCTACCAGTAGTGACAGTTCCTGTCCCTTAAAATCTCCTTTAATTTATAGACCCTAGCAAGTTTCGCCTTCCTTAGCTTCTGTTCCCTGCTTACAGCCTACTGGAAAAACACGAGCTATTTCCTAATTCTGTAAAATGTAGATTGCATTACTATAAATTTGTTTACAATAATAATCAAACAATAAAAAAGAGGAAAAAAAGAAAACCCCCAAATCAAAGTACAGTGTAATCAGAGACCCCTGACCTTGACCATGATTCCGCTCCTACCATTTTCCTGCACCTTCCCACCACAGCGAATCCAAAGCTGATCCATTTTTCGAAAAACAGACTCAAAGATGGCTTTTTTCCACAAGGTCTTCTCGAATCTACAGCTGGAAATAATTTCTGGCTCCTCTGAAAACTTTATACATATTCCTTGTTTGGTACTTCCAGTCCTGTCTACCGCTATTGTACTTTTTATTTATTTTCTTTATTGCTTATGCTGAAGATCTCAACCTGGCAGCCTATGAGCCAAACCTCATTTGCAAATGAGGTTCATTTAGCCCACACCTTTGTTTCATGTACAAAATGTGAAAATCACATAAGATATAAATTTCTGCTTCATAGCATATAGTTCGTAGCATATAGTCAACAGATATTCACAGATGAAAAAAATCGTATATGGGTTAGTTGACAGGCCAGTCTTCTCTTTAAGTGACTTTAAGGTTATGTTACTTGGACCTGATAATTCCTCCCACTCTCCTGTTGCGTCTTAACATCATTCAGAATCTCTCAGTAAGTATTTATCAGTAAGTATCTCATCTTCTGTGTGTTGACAGCTTAAAGATATAAAAACAAGCCAGTCCAGCACTGCCTGCGTCCACTGGGGACTTTTTGAGGTGATAACAAACAAGCACATGAAATGATTTTTTAAGAAAGATATCATTATAATTTCAGGGCAGCACAGCAAAATGTTTGAGAAATGAGACTCTAGAGTCAGACACACTTGGGTTTATACCTTGGCTCCACACTTAGAATCTTGTAGTTGGGGAAATGTTTAACCTCTCTGAGCCTCAGTTTCTTCATCTTTGCAGACCCTCTTCTGAGTTCCAGACTGGGACAATAAGCATATCAGACCCACAGAGATGTGGGAGGATTAACTGAGCTAACACAGTGTCGGGGCCTGGTAAGGGTCTTATAGATGGAAAGTGTTATATGCATCTCAGTGACCCAGAATCTTCTATGGTACATACAGGAGCATCTAATCGGTACACAAACTTCACCATGTTCTATTTGCATCCAGTCTGTGTTATCAAGCAATTTGCTGTACTCTACTAAAAATGGTTCCTTAATATTCAGAGTTTATTCCATGTGTGATTGCTGACTGTGTGTGGGTGTGACAGAAAAGATCAGTTTGTCACCAGGAGTCCTTCTACTGTGGGCATGTGAAGGCCAGCCCTTGGGCTGCAGCTGCAGCTGCTATTTGTAGCCTATGTGATGAGATTCTGGGGCTGATTTATTTTCTACCCTGTGCTTTGTTTGAAAAGACCCTAGTCCTGGTCAGCTGCCCTGGCCATTGCTGCTATCCCACCGTGCCCTCATTTTGCCTCTGTGGTTGGAGGTGTACTTCTTTTCTCAGTTCTCTCCCAGAAAATTCCAGAAAATCATCACCATCATTTAACAAACATCTGCAGTGTCCTGAGAAGCCTGCTACACATTCTTTGTATATTTTCTGATTTAATACTCATAAAACACTATGGGATCCCAGTGTCTCAGGAGGCTGAGGGAAGAGGAGCACCATATACATACCTAAATGGAGGAAAAACAAAAACCATATGAAAAAATAAATAAAAAGGTCTGGGGATGTGGCTCAGTGGTCAAGTAACCCTGAGTTCAATCCTCAGTACCAAAACAAAAACCCACTATGGAATGAGCACCATTGTTATCCTCATTTTAAGATGAGGAAATTGTGATATAAGGAGGTTAAATTATCTCCAAAGCTGACCATCAAAGGTGGAGCCAGGGACTGGAGCGGTGGCTCGGCGGCTACAGCGCTTGCCCTGCATGCACAAGTACGCGGGTTCAAACCCCAGCACTATGTACACAACGAAGTCACTGAGCCACGAAAGCCACATGAAAAACTACGTAAAATTGATTCTGCCTTTCTCTCTCTCTCTCACTATCCCTTTCTCTAAAAAAAAAAAAAAAAGGCAAAAAAATTTAATTAATGGTGTCTTGTTTCCATCCAGCAAAATAGAAAAGCATTTTCCTACCTTGGGACCCTATCAAGTTCAAGACTTTTCAGATTAAATGGAAAATTTATGTACAATCAAATATTGTCAAACCTAAAAGTCTTTGATATAAAGGGAAAATGTTTCTTAAGAACTGAAGAACTCGATATCCATTTAACTCAGGGGTTCTTCTGGGGGAAAGAGCAACATGGGGAACCCAAGCTGGGCATCCATGACATGGCATTAGCCCTAGATAACTAAGTATATATACATTTGTTCTTGAATGTTTGATAATGTTTCCCCCTCAATTGTAACTCTATATCATCTAATAAAAAAAAAGAACTGAAGAACTCCAAGTTCAAGTAAGCGATGAACCTGGCTCAGTTCTCTGGAGTTGCAGACAGTTGAGAATAGATAGAGAATTAGTTAATGCAAGATCAGGGTCAAGTTTCTAAGCCCCAAACACAATGGTGATAAAAAAGAGCTCAGAATAATAGTGGACTTGAGAGAAGAGCTGCTAAAAATTCTGGAGCTACACGTCTCAAGTCTGGACAGAAGCCCCAGTCATAAATGACTTTCATTATTTGGGGTGGTATCTGTCTTTACTGTGAGAGGCCAATTTTAATTTACTAGTATAATAATCATCTTCAGTAAGTGAGATTGCAATTTAAAAAAATTAGCACTAAGTGTAGAAAAGTTTCAGAAAATCAAAGCCCTTATATTCATGTTTTTACATTAAGATTTGGCATTTACTGTATTATTTAGGAGATAGTCTTGTAATTCTAATTTAAAATGTATAATTGAGTAATTAATTTAGATTTGTGGTTCTATGTTGAAATCTCTCTGAATTTATGAATAGCCTCTGCCTGTCTCAGAGAATTTTATTATACACATGCATACACAAAGAGTTGACAACGTGCATGTATGAGTAACTAACAACAAATCCTACTATTATGTACAATCATAATGTAACAACTTTTAAAATTCAAAAGTAAAAAAAATATTTAAGGAGTTATTTGTCATAAAAGTAAAATATTTAAAAAGAAAACCAAATATATTAAATTAACTCTAGCCTAGTAGATGATGAGCTGTTTTAGATAGATACTTTAGCTTTACAAGTTAAGCTTATAACTGGAATGACATTATGAGGATATTTCCTTCAAAGTGATGGCTAAATCTTGCCATAGGTAAATATACAGATTAGATTTGTAAGGTGAAGCTGGATGCAGTGGCGCACGCCTGCAATCCCAGCAACTCAGGAGGTTGAGGCAGGAGGATCACAAGGTCAAAGCCAGCCTCAGCAACTTGACGAGACCCTAAGCAACTTAGCAAGACCCGGTCTCAAAATAAAACATAAAAAGGGCTGTGGATGTGGCTCAGTGCTTGAGTGCCCCTGAGTTCAATCCCTGGTACCTAAAAAAAAAATGTGTAAATTGAGTTTAAAAGTTTTAAAAACTAGGTTTATTAGTGCATAAATTTAATAGCAATCATTTATTCCAAGTAAAACTTCTAAATAGTCTTTTCTGCTTATGAAAGCCAGCAATGCATACCAAACCTTTCCTACACGGGAAGCGTCACTTGTTGGTCATTTGATTCAATTATGGTTTCTTGAGCGACCAAGACTCCATGGACAGTCCTTTTAGGGGATCTCAATTCAATTCATCTCAATACCCACTTGTTGGCTTCCTCCTCTTCCAGCCCATTGTTATCTCTGAGTATTCAAAAGTGAAGACCAACTGTTACCCTCAATGAACCCTGGTTTGCTGGGACACAAGTAAACAGCTCATGTGGTGGAAGTTCAACACGTTATCACCCCATGGTGGTGGAATGAGTTGAGCACCTGTTCAGTTGCAGCTAGTGAACTGGAGCTCATTTTTTGTTGATACCATCTTGCTATCATTGGTGACACCATGAAACTAATCAAGAAGCCAAATATGATTTCCTTTATTAATTGAAGAAGAGTACGTCCCACTTGCATAAAGGATTTCTTAAAAATCAAAGTTGCATTACTTACAGTAGGCTGCTGCTTCTCCCTACTTCCTTGAAGAATTAATACCACCTTCCACCCAGTTGTCTAAGCCAGAGTTGACCCCTCATTGACTCCACCTTCTTCAAGTGCTACTAAGTCTATTTATACCATAACACCATTGTCATTCCCTCTCTGGTTGACAAAGGGAAATTATAATTGCACATATAGACCAAGTCTCTAGTTCCATTTACATATCTTGGCCTGTGCTTCACTTGCTTCCTGGAATGTAGTCCCATGGATATTCTCAAGTAGGAGATCTAGGGTCACATCCCAAATGTATTTTACAGAAATAACCTAATCTCCAACAGCACTTAAAAAATCCTCCACTCTGCATCTCATCTTGGGCCCTCCACACAGCGGCCCAGTTACATCATTAGTACAGTTCAGTTGACCCTTTCTGACAATGGAGGGAAAGTTTTTCAAATTTTAACCAGATACTGGGAAATTGCTCAGGGAATATGAAAGGCAAAATTTGTTTCAAATTCATTTGGATGATTTGCAGTCTCGTTAAACATTTGCATTCCCTGGGGAACTTGGAATAAATATCCTTTTTGGGGTTTCACTGCCTTGCCCTAGCCTACATTCTGATTTAATTGGTGAGGAATAGGGTGGGACAGCAGCGTATACATGTTATTAATGTTCCCAAAGATTTTTCAGGACACGGTGCCTGCAGCTGATTGATCCAATCAACTACATATGGAAGATTCCTATGTGATGTCTCATTTCACACACTGGGTGACTTTTGGAGTGGCTACTGTTGATAGAACACCATCTCACTTACTGAAGTTACAATTGTGGAAGTTCTGTTCTTCACAGTGGCTGTGTGCTGACACTTCGGTTTCTTTGTCAAACATCTAATGATCTAGAAACTGTCATTAAATACAGCCAAAACCCTAATACGAGGGCTGGAGCGGTGGCTCAGCTGTTGCTGCGCTTGCCTTGCATGTGCGAGTCTGTGGGTTCAAACCCCAGCACCACGTAGGCAAGGAAGTGTTGGAGCAATGAAGTCCACATGAAAAACTAAATAAAATTGATTCTCTCTCACTGTCCCTCTCTCAAAAACAAAAAAATATGAATATGAAATATGAAAGGAGTCTGATACTGAGCTGAGTAGTATCATAGTCTGTTAATAACTCATATAAAATCAGTTTTCTTCCTCATTTTCTACCAAAGTTATCATATCTTTCTTTTAAAACCTTGTGTTAAGCTAAGATGAAATTTTGGTGCCTTATAGACTTAGACAGAATGAAAAATTTTTTAAAGCAAATATGTTGTTGCTAAGGAAGAAAATAATATGGCTGCATATAAACAGGACACAATATTCTAAATTATGTAACTTTTTAAGTAGAACATTTACCACTTAGCTCTGCTTCCCGATTGCCATGTCCTAAGCTGCTCTCCTCCACCACATCCTTTCACGTTGGTGTTCTGCCTCACCTTGGGCACGGGGCTGTGGGGTTAGCTGGCCATGAACTAAACCTCCAAAACTGTGAACCAAAACAAACTTACTCCTCCTAAGAAAACAGAAAGCAAGAAAAGAAAAAAGAAAATTCACTACTTATTTTCCCCCAATGTCAATATCATGATTTTCTGGGGAAGAGAATTAACTTGATGTGTTTGGCAAAATTAGAACAAAACAAATGTATTTTTGTATTTTGTGGACCATATCATCTAACTATCTATGAAATAACCTGCTACAAAAAGTCCTATTAAAATCACTGACTTTAAAGGAAAGGAGAGGAAGAAGATTTGGATATGTGCTATGGACCAACTCTATCATAAATTGTTATTTCCCGTAATCTACCAAACCCAAAAGCTCATCTTTCTTATTTATTCTTAAAAAAGCCCAGGGTAGATTTTCTCTTGAGTTGTTCTGTTAGTCCATTTCCATATTTATAGAAAAGACAAAGCATGAATTTCCAGTTCTTTCCCATGTTTCCCTTGAAGGTTTTATTCGAGATCATGCTAATGATTCTTTTCGTAGGAAAAAATTCACATTCATTGATCAAACTTTTTTAAGAAAATAAAATATTAAGGTCTTACACTGAACTTTTCAGATTTTTTAGAAAGGAAAATTGACAGCAACACATTGTTTTAAAACGAAATGATGGGTCGTCCCATTTTTAAAAGAGAGTTTGCTGTTTCTTCCTTCCTCCGTGGCCAGTTTAAATGTGTATATTTATAGGTTTGATGAAATGGATATTATGTATATATTTATCCCATCAACTCTACATACTTAAGGAGATTTATAGGATCATTTTCCTAAGCATAAGTAACGAAAATCATTCTCACCA
>PVKS010019015.1:0-39127 GCA_004027875.1 Aplodontia rufa
TTGGAAATTTTCTCCCACCGTTTTAATGCCATCTGGGTTGAATATCATCTTGGGGAACAATTTTTTGCTCTTCAATAACTTTATTTCTTTCTCATAAATCATCTATTTTTAGATTTTTTTGTCTCCACTGGAGGAACTTTTGTAATTTTTTTTCTTAGAAAGTTATATATGTCATCTAGCTTTTCAAATATATTTGCATAGAATTATGGAAAGGAATTTTTTTTATATATTTTTATTAAGGAGTTGAGTTGTATAACCGTAAATATATAGAAAGTAACAATATGGTATGCATTTGCTTATAACCATAGTTACACTCACATTACCTATACCCCAGTCTCTTGATATTATACCCCATAACAAATATAAATATCTATATATATGTGTGTATATGATTGTGAATTTTCCAGAATTAAATGATTGCGTAAATATTATTTGACTTCTTGGGGAGGGATAAAGAGTATGCTACATTGTTGATTATCTCCCTAGATCCCTCCTGTCTTTCCTTCCTCTCCCATGCTCCTGCCTCTCTCCTATCCCTTCCCTGCTACATGTCTATGGTTCTCCTAGAGTATGTGCTGCTATGCCTTTGGTGGGTCAAATACATTAGTTTAACTACCTTTCTCTCAAGCCTGTGTTTAGCTCCAGCCTCCACAAATGAAGGAAAATATTTGACCCTTGACTCTCTGGGTTTGGCTAACTTCACTCTGCCTGATTTCTTCCATTGCCATCCATTTACCTTCAAAGGCCACAATATCACCATTTCTAATAGCTAAGTAGAACTCCATTGTGTGTGTGTGTGTGTCTGTCTCTGTGTACCAGTGCTTTTGGATCCATTCATCCAGTGGGGGCATCTGGGTGCATTCCATAATTTAGCTATTGTAAATTGAGCTGCTATGAACATTGATTTTGCTATGTCGCTTGTAATGTGCTGATTCTAACTCCTCTGAGAAAGTACCCAGAAGAGGGGTAGCTGATTTGTATGGTGGATCCATCCCTAACTTTTTGAGGAGTCTCCACACTGCTTTCCAGAATGGCTGTACCAGTCTGTAGTTCCACCAACAGTGTGCTAGTGTTCCTATCTCCCCATAACCCTTCCAGCATTTGTTATTGTTTGTATTCTTCATCTTTGCCAATCTGACTGGAGTGAGATGAAATCTTAATGTAGTTTTGATTTCCATTTCTCTGATTACTAGTGATTTAGAACACTTTCTCATGTATTCATTGGCTTGCTTGATTTCCTCAGTTGAGAAGTTTCTGTTTAGTTCTCTGGCCCATTTATTGGTTGGATTGTTTGTGTTTTTAATGTTCAGGTTTTTGAGTTCTTTGTAACTTTTGGATATTAGTCCCCTGTGGGAGGAATCACAGGCCATGATTATCTCCCATTCTGTAGGTTCTCCCTTGACAGTTTTGACCAATTCCTTGGTGGAGCAAAAACTTTTTAATTTAATGTCATCCCACTCATTAATTCTTGACTTTAATTCTTTCGCTTTGGGAGTCTTGTTGAGGAAGTTGTTGTCAACTCCCATATGCTGGAGTGTTGATCCTAATTTTTCTTCTAGAAGTTCTATGGTTGCTGGTTTAATTCCTAATTCCTTGATCCATTTTGATTTGATTTTTGTGCAAGGTAAGAGAGAAGGATCTAATTTCAACTTCCTACACATGGCTGTCCAGTTTGTCCAGCGCTATTTGTTGAATAGGCTGTCTCTCCTTCACGTCATATTTTGATCCTGGAAAGGAATATTTATGTGTTAAAGTTTTCTTCTATGGTTTCTTCAGTGGTTATGTTTGTCTATTTTTTGCAATAACTTTATTAAGATATAATTCATACACCATATAAAACTCCCTTTTCAAATGTAAAATTCAGTGGCTTCTCAGAGTTGTGCATCCATTACCACAATCAATTTTAGAACATTTTCATTACCCCCGTGTAAATCCTGTTTCCCTTAGCCTGTATTTCTTTTTAGGGGGGAGAGAGAGAGAGAGAGGAAATTTTATTTTTTCATCTGTTTTTTGTTTTTCCTCCACTTAATGGTGCCGAAGATCAAACCTGGGTTTTCAAGAATGCCAGGCAAACTCTACCCCTGAGCCACCTTTCCAGCCCAGACTTGGCGTTTAAACCTCTTCCAACACATAGTCCTAGATAACTAATAATCTATTTTCTGTTTCTATATATTTGTCTGTTTTGGACATTTCATATAAGTGGAGTATTGTAATATATGGTGTTTTGTGACTTAGCATAATGTTTTCAAAGATCATCCATGCTGTAGCATTTATTACTATTTTGCTTCTTTTTATTGCTTGATAATATTATGTTATATGGATATTGTGCCCCCTTCTTGTCTTTGTTTTTTTTTTCTTGACTTATTAGATACAAATTTGTTTGTCATTTACTTACTCATTTATGCTTGATTTTACTTTTTCTGGTTTCTCACTCATTTAATTCTGCTTTTATTTTAAGTTATTCTACTATTCTCATTTCTTTTGATTTTCTTATTCTTTTCCTATGCTTGTGAATTTGATGTTTCATTTATTTGTTTTCCTTGGTTCACTTTTAGTGATGTAAGTACTTAATGGCTTTGAATTTTTCTCTAGGTACTGCTTTAGTTGTATTCTATGGAATCTTGTAAGTAGTATTTTCATTTGCCTGTATCATTAAGAAGTTCATCAAATTGAGTTTGCATTGATCTTTGACTCAAGCTGTTTGGTAAAGTGTTTAAATGTTTCCAGATTGAAGAAAGAGCTTTCAAAACACCACTAATTTCTATGAAACTTCCATACACCTTGGAATTGAATTCTTAGGTCATCTAATATTGGTTACGCTCTTCTTCCCTTGTGCATTCTAAGCTCACCCACTAGAACTAAAAAAAATGGCTCAAATTCCAAATAGATTCAGGTCAAAATCTTGAATCTGCTGCTCATGGCATAGTTTCTTTATCAAGTCTAGCTCTGATTCTTCCTAGTTCAAAAACCTATGAAGCAAATACATCATGGCCCCAATTTTTGTAATCTCTCATTTCCTTTACTTTCTTTGTGTAAATCAGCCAATTATTTTCTGAATTCATCTCATTGTCCTTTAAAAGAAATACCTTGTTAAAAACAGCCAATAGGGGCTGGAGTGGTGGCTCAGTGGTTACCGTGCTTGCCTTGTATACATGAGGACGCAGGTTCAAACCCCAGCACCACGTACACAATGACGTGTCAGAGCAACAAGGGCCATGTGAAAAACTAAATAAAAATTGATTCTCTCTTTCTTTCAATCACTGTCCCTCCCTCTTAAAAAAAAAAACCAGCCAATAGCAATTCACACACATAACTAAAAGTTTTCTAATCTTTTTCTGCTTCACTAGGTACTTGCTTTGTCTTTTGTCTTCTGATTTACTGTGACTACCAAGTGTTTGACCTTTCTAGTTTATTTTCTTCAGTCTAGCTTGTAGCTAATGCCATATATTTTATATTTTTGTAATAGCAGTACCCATCCTGTTTCTGGTATGAATTTCCTGTTAGGCTAGGCTTAATTTTTGATATTAAACAACACCTAAACTCAGTGACTTTTCACATAAAGGTTTATTTCCTGCTCACGTAATGTCACTGTGCAGTTTTTTGGTAGGGAGCATGCATTCCTCTGGGACTCATGATGATTGAAGTCCCATCATTGCTCTGGTTTATATGTCCCTTCCAAAACTCATGCTGAAATTTAATTGCCACTGAGATGGTATTGGGAGGTGTGGGACCTTTAAAAATGATCATTATCTGAGGAGTGGGTAAATTATGTGAGGACTGGCTTTGTTATCTGGCAAATTTGCACCTTCATCCACCATATGATTCCCTCTTCTATGTTATGACACAGCAAGGAGGCCCTCACCACACACCAGCATCTTGATATTAGACTTCACAACCTCGGTAGCCTTTTCTCTTTACTACTGTGATGAACCCATTTCTTTATAAATTCTCCAATCTGAGAGCAGCAGAGAACAGATTTATCATCTAGAAATTCATCTCTTACTCTGCAGGAGAAGAAAGTTTGAGAATTGCATAAGAGCTTTCATTGTCTTAACCCAGAAGTGGGGCATGAATTTTGCTCATATTTTTTTTTACTGATCAGAACTAGTCAAATGGTTTTACTGAGTATAATGGTTGAGGATTTTAGCCTTCAGTATTCCCAGGAGAAATTGTATTGGTGAGCACAACATCAGTCACATGTGGAAGACCTGTGAAACTTCTAAGATGGCCTCTGGGGAGCTTTTAACCCTCTAACTCTAAAATCCTGAACTTCCAGTCCTGCAACCATTTCCCAAGAACAATGCTAGCAAATGCCCTTCAGGCATGACTAGGTCTGGTGATTTGAAGTTCTACTTATCCCTCTGGTTATAGAATTTCATTCAAAAATTGACCTGGAAATCATCCACTGGATTTTCAGCTCTTAAATGCTTTTAATGTGTTGGAAATTTTAATGAATATGTTTCATCTAGCAGTTTTCATTGTTTTTGGTGAAAGAGTTGATCTGCATAACCATAGGAAATGTAATTTGGTTGTCATTCCCAGAGATCATGCCTTTGGACAATTGCATCACTGAGATTCTGACGGTAGCCTCTTTCAACTTGGCTTTGACTGGACCCTGAGTGCATTTGGTAGCCCTTGCATGTGTTATAATCTGGGGGTTATAACTTCTGCTTTTGCCAAAAACTTAGTTTGCTTTTAATTTTTCCATTTCTTTTTCTGTTTTTGTATGATTTTGCAAAAGGGGAACATATGTGTTCATGTAGCTATATTCATAATGAGTGTTTTAACTCTAGATTCCATTTATGAAGGAAAGTTTGTTTAATGTAAATGAGATTAATTGCTCTGAGACCAAATAACCTTGTATTATATATTTAATGTGCATGGCTCACGGAATCATGGAAATGTGCATTAAAATGGGCATTAAGCTTAAATAGCATAATCTTTTAATGTTACCCTGGGAGTAATTGTAAGACTATAGGGACAGGTGCTTACATAGGTAATCTGATATTTGCTTGCTTTTGGTCTGCAGCAGGGAGGGGCCCATTGATTCCCATACCTCCTCAAAACAGCTATGCTGTCAAAGTATTCTTTGACTCTAGTGATGGTTAAAGTATAATATACTCTCAAAAGCCCTCTCTCTCTAGCTCCATTCTTCCACCACCCAAGTGTTTTAATCAGCTAAAATAAGCTATTTTTGGAGGGTGGATCTAAGAAACCGTAACAAGTGTCCTAGAATTTGAAGACAATTGAGATCCAGTTGTCTCAACATAGGGGACAGAATTTCTTTATCCTAGCTTTACCAGGAAAGTCTTGATTTTTGACCAGTCCTGGTGGATTTAGTATCTCTTATTTCCCTCTAAAAGTGTCCCAGGTGGGATAATCAATATAGTGTCACCTTACTTGATACATGTCCTTTCAGCGGCATTTGGCAGTTAATCAGACTGACATTCATCTAGCTGTTCAGGTTAGACAATGTCTCCGACTCATGTGTTCCTTTTGTTTCTTCCCAATATTTTCCATAGTGCCTACGGTTTTTGAAGGTTTTCTATTAAGAAAATTCATAATAGTGATAGGTTTTGTTTACATGACGTTCCATGTATGTTGAGTGAAGAAAATTATTTATCTATCATCATAAACGTGTTTTTTTTTTTTGAGGGCGGTTTAGCCTTCAAGTTCTGTGGCTTCATAGTATAGTTGCACAAATCACATACGGCAAGAGACACATTGAAAAACAAAGGCCCGCTTCGTAAATTGTAAATGTCACTATTTCTCTCAAGAATAGAAGATTTTCTTTATGACTCTGCAAATGTATCTAAAAGTCTTCATTTGTCATTTTGATGGATATGCCACCAAATAAGAACTACCTTGGCATGGAAATCCTTTGTCTAGGAAATCTTTAAAGAGGATTGTTAAACATTTTTTTGCACTCTTTGCTTCTAATGGTTTTATGTGTCTAATGAGTCAGGGAACACAGCTGACTCTCAAGGGAATTTTCTTTTAAAGTCTTAGATAGCAGATGATTATAAAACCTAATAGAGAAGTCATCTTTCTCTTCTCATTTGTGCTGCATTTATATCAGAAAATACAATAGCTGACAGCCTGATTGTGCGCTCCATTACTAATTCTAAAAATTTAAAGTTAATATATTCTGCCATCTGGAGTCTTAACTAAACATTTTAACATCTTTGAAATCTGCAAAGAAAATGTGTCTCTTGTTAAGTAACCAGAAGCTGGAATCTGGTTCAGATTTTAATTGTTCTGGTGTCAGATATTGCTCAGATTAAAATCCCTTGTAACTAGTGCGATGCATATGTGTATCGGGAGTTTTCCCATTCAGCCAGTAGATTTATAATTCCTCTGGAGACAGGTTGGTGTTGTAAAGACTTGGCTTCTCTGTTTGCACTATCTTTCTCTATGTGTGCTTTTTATAGTCTGAGCCAAGATACTTTTTTTTTATGGACAACAGTTAAAAGCCTTTGCATTTAACATTTATACTAAGGTAACAGTAACAAAATGTAGGATTATTCAATCAATCAAGAAAAATTTAATGAGCTTTTACAATGTGACTGTGCTAGTCACTGAGATCATGAAGATGAATAAAAAATCATTCATGTGTCTAAGAAGCTAATAGTCTAGTGAGAAGGTGGATGTATTAATGGATAGTTATAATACAACATGAAAGGTGGGGTAGTGATAAAGATACTGGTCTCAACTGCACCCCAACTTCACTTCCCCCACACATACCTGGACCACAGAATCCCTGGAATGTAACTATCCCCTTTCCATTGAGGAGAATCCTATAGCTTAACCCACCTTGTCCTCCAACACTGGGAAGCTGGGCCAGTATGGCCTAGTTAGCCAGAGGGGAATTCTGGGTCTCTGCCTGGCCCTCAACTCTGGAATTGGGTTTGTTTGTTCCTGCAACTTTCTTGGGGAATTGGGGTTACTTAACAACCACAAAACACTGTGGACTTGACCAGTGGTAGTTAATGAGGATCTTTTGACTAATCTAAGGTGACAATGTAGCACGTTTTTCATATTGTAAATCTATTCAGATGGAAGGCCTGCGAGATTGTTTTTACTGATATTTTGTCATTAAGAGATTTGTTGTTGTTGTTGTTTTTGGGATCCTGGGAAGTGAGGTCAGGAGTGCTTAACCCCCCTGAGAAACATTCCCTAGCTATTTTTTTATTTTATAATTTGGACAGGATCTCCCTGAGTTGCTTATGGCCTTGCTAAATTGCTGAGACTGGCTTTGAACTCGCGATCCTCCTGCCTCAGCCTCCTGAGCCTCTTGGGATTACAGACATGTGCCACCACACCCAGCTAGAGGTATTATTATTAAAGGAGAGGGATGATTATTTTATTTAGAATGTTCTTGTTAAAACAAAAAGCTGGCAGTCTTGAATTGGTCCCACCCATTTTGGAGGGACGTCTGGCTACTTAATGAAGTATTCCAGTGGAACCAGTGATACAAGTGTCTGGGGTGCAATTTTTCTCCAGAGCTTTCTCAGCCTCAGCACCTTTGGCATCTGGGGTGGATATGTGTGACGTGGGTGGTCGCCTGGGCATGGTAGGATCCTTCGCAGTTCCACTGACAGCTACTTGCTAGATGCTGGTAGAAACCCATCCAACCCAGACGCCACAACCAAAAAATGTCTACAAATGTTAACAAATGTCTTTTTTGTTCACAGTGGGTGGAGGTGAATGGTACAAATTGATCCCCTCCCCAAAGTCAACTGAGAACTGCTGGTCTAGAGCAGCATTTTTGAAACTGTGGGTTTCAACCTATTTATGCATTGTGCACTTCAATTTAGAGAACTATTAGAAGCATTAGAAATGAGAAAGAACAGTCTTTTCATGCAAAAGAAGGATACTAGACCCCTATTTCTTACCAGTGACAAAACTCAACTCAAAATGGATTCAACATTTAAATGTAAGACATAAACTTCTAGAAGAAAATAGGAAAAACAGTTCAGGACATTGAAACTGGCATGGAAACTTCTGGGTTTTTTTGTTTTTGTTTTTGTTTTTGTTTTTGGATAACACTCCAAAAGCACAGGAAACAAAAGAAAAAATAGACAAATGGGATCATGTCAAACTCAAAAAAGCATCATGAACATGTATGCACGGCAAGGGAAATGATCAACAGAGTGACAAATGGGAGAAAGTAGTTGCCAACTAAACCTCTGATAAAGGTTACTATCCAGAATATAAAAGGAATTTTAAAAAAAAAGGAAGAAAGAAAACTCAATTACAGAGAAATAGTCTAATTAGACAATGGGTAGTCAACCTAAACAGACATTTCTTTAAAGAAGGCATACAGGGACTGGAGCGGTGGCTTGGTGGTTACCGCGCTTGCCCAGCGTGTACAAGTACACAAGTTCAAACCCCAGCAACCCACATACACAACTAAGTGTTAGAGCAACGAAAGCCATGTGAAAACTCAATAAAAATTGATTCTCTCTGTCTCTCTCTCTCTCTCACTGTCCTCTCTCTTAAAGAAAAAAAGAAGACATACAAAAGGCCAATAGATATATGACAAAATGTTCAACATCATGGATAAATCCATAATTGGAGACCATGAGGAAGGAGGATGCTTCTGCAGAAGTAGATGAGAATTAGTGACAACGAAGAGGGCTTCTTGGTGTCATGGCACCATACAGAGCTGGAAGAAATCCTGAATTGACCAGGCTTGCTCATCTGGCCAAATAAGAGCTTGGAAGAGAAATTAAGTGCAACTATGGAAAAATAATGTTGAAATGGTCAAATACTGGATTTTGAAGAGTGATTAGTATTCACTACACATACATGTTCATGATGCTTTATAGTACATGAAGGACTTTCTCCTTTATTTTAAAATTTTGATTCTTATAAAAAATTGAAAAGATATTATAATTTCTGTAATCATCTTACACATGTGAAAATGAAAACAGGAAAAAGTTATAAGTGACCTGTCTAAGGTCACACAGCTAGGACCTGGCTGAGCAATGACTCAGATCCATAACTGTTCTCTCTAACACTTCTTGTTCTTAATGTTGTTCAGCACTTCCTGCTAAGGACTTAAGAAAAAGCTTCCTGTAAGGCTCTCAAAATGCTATTAGGCTACCAAAAAGCTTTTAGTGTTTGTATGATGCTCAAATAAGGAGAGAGAAGAGGGCTCACAAGCTGGCACTCTGCCCGCTGCACCACATGGGCCTCCTGGCTGTGGGATTCTGCTGCAGGACTCTGCTCCCAGGCTCAGAGGTGGGAGCCCAGGGTGTTACAGGAATGCAAGGCAGGGAGCATAACCCAACACAGTGTGGGATAAGCAGGAAACCAGGTCCTTAAGGTCCTCGTGACTTAGTGCTGGGTGCCCTACCCAGGTTAGGGTTTGCTGTTCAGCTTGCACTCACCACATTGTAGACTTTTCCTATTTCATTGTCTCTGCCACCGACAAGACTGTAAGTAACTGAAGGTAGGGACTCCATCAGGCTTGCTCTCCATGGGACCTCCTGCACTGAGTAAAATGCCTGGCATTCTGTTGTATCTTAGCCCATTTTCTGTTGCTGTAACTGAATACCTGTGACTTGGTAATTCACAAAGGAAAGAAGTTTGTTTAACTCATGGATCTGCAGGCTGGAAGTCAAGATCAGGTGATGGCGTCATTCTGCATTAGAACATGGCAAAAAAGCATAAGGGAAATGCACAGCTCAAGAGGCAGACGTGCCCCTCAGCAGTTTGCTCTCTAGGTAACTAATCTGGTCCCTTGGTCCCTTGGTCCCTCAGAGTGACAACTCTCTCACTGCCTGGAGAATTAACCCAGTTTAGAGAGAAGCATTAATCCCTCTTCTCCAGCTACTCACCTTTTAAAGGCTCTACCTCCCGCTGCTACAGTGGCTGTCAAATTTCAATCCGAATTTCAGAGGAAACCATACATAACTAATAGTTCCTAAAACAAAAACAAAAACAAAAACAACTTACTGAGGAACTAGAGAGGTGGCTCAACAGCAAAGTTCTTGCATGACATGTGCAATGACCCAGGTTTGATCCCCAGCACCACATACACAACTAAATGGAGGAAAAACAAGACCCAGATGAAAAATAAAACGAAATCTCTCTCCCTCTCTCTCTCTCTCTCCTCCACTCCTCTTTAAAAACAAATGTTTGCTGAATGACCAAATGAATGGATGGATGGATTCTTGGGAACTTGGGTGTCTCGCTTTGTATTCCTTAATAGAACCACTCACTCCTAGGCTTTTCAGTACTGGGAATTGAGGTTCTCTAACACTGAGCTAGATCCCCAGCATCATCATCATCATCAACATCATCATCATTATTATTATTATTATTTTACCTATTGGGTCTAAGTTACTGAGGCTGGTCTCAAACTTGGAATCATCCTGCTTCAGCCTCCCAACTAGCTGAGATTATAGGCATGTGGTGACACCCGGCAATAGAGGCCCCTTCTGAGCATGCTTGGTCTCAGCTTCCTTTATTTCACCAAACAAAGCTTTACAAAAATAACAGATTCTGTTGATGGCCAAGACCACCCACCTTTTCATTCATTAGATCCAAGTTCTCCCTCTTTATTATTCCCTTAACCATTTTGGTCAAGATGTTTGGAATATTTTTTCCTCTGTTTTTTTTTCTTTCTTTTTCTTTGCTTATGTTAGCAGTAGGGAGCAAAGGTTATAAATCAATAAGAGCAAATACTTTGCTATCTCATTTTGAAAAGTAAATGAAAATTCATGGTAGAAAGAATTTTTGAAGTGGCAAGCTGCCTTTCTAAGATATTACCATGTCTTATTTTAGAATTTACTGTCAGCAAGTAATCTACATTATTAAATAAGATTCAGTTCATTGGAGTTGCTGAATAGTTACTATGTTGGATAAGTAGTGCTTTTGCGATATTATTAGTTTTATCACATATGCTAAGTGGCTTTTTGGAAGTAACCTCAGCATTACTTGAAAAGAGATAGAAAATACTTTATTTGTCACAAATTCAATAATTTGCAATTAAAATCATGCCACAAATATGGTGAATTTTCATCGGATAACTTAAAAAATTGAGTGCAACGGATGATAAATAAGATGATCCTTTAATGGAGACTTAATTTTTTTTCTTAAGGCACCACGACAGAGAAGCTTTCCCCAAAGATTATGATATAGAGGGCCCTGAGAAAATAAAAAAACTGTGTAATTCAACATATTTTCGATTTGGAACTGATGAACCTCCAGTAAGTAGTTGCTGCTAATTTCTTTTTCTTGGATCTTTGTCAGAATGAACATGAAAATGTAAGGGAAGGAACAGTTTTCACCACTAACCCTAATCAGCAAGGTTAGTTACTTATGCAAGTGACTTAGCCACTGCATACTTCAGCAAACTTACTTATAAAAATGCACCTAATTCTGGCTGGAGCCGTGGCTCAGCAGTTACAGTGCTAGCCCGGCACGCATGAGTAGGTGAGTTCGAACCCCAGCACCACGTACTACATAAGTCTTGGAGCAACAGGAGCCACATGAAAAACTAAATAAATTTGATTTTCTCTATCTCTCTTCTTCTCACTGTCCCTCTCTCTTTAAAAAAAAAAATGCACCTAATTCATAAGGTTTGTGGGGATGGGGGGAATTAAATGAAGCAAGTAAAGTACTTAAAAGTAGTGCCTGATTACCTGGCACAGGCAATATATGAAGTAAAGAGGTTTATTTTGGCTTATGGTTCTGGAGGCTCAAGTCTAAAATCAGTGAACCCATTGATTTGGGACCCTGGTGAAGGAGGGAGTACATTTCAGGCAGAGTAAGAAGTCATATTTTGAGACAGGAAACAAAGAAACTGATATGGGTTGGATCTTAAATGTCCCCCTCCTCCCACCATCCCTCCAAAGTTCATGTGTTTATTCTCCAGCTGGTGCTTTTAGTGGGAGGTGGTAGAGTCTTAGGGAGGTGGAACCCAGTTGGAGAAAGTAGGTCTCTACGGGTGTAGCCTGAAAGATATTGGGACCCCAGCCCCTTCCTCTCCCTTTGCTTCTCTGCCCAGCAGCTCTGAACTGAGTTGTTTTCTCTGCCACACCCTTCCCACTGTGGTGTTCTTCCTTGCCTCGGGTCCAAAGCAACAGGGCTGAATGACCGTGAACTGAAACATCTGAAACTATTTTGAGCCAAAACAAAACTTTCCTCAAGATTTTTCTCAAGTATTTTTTCACAGCAAGGGAGAACTGATTGATAGACTCAAAGGCTGGGATTCCCAATCCCCTTTTTTTGGTCCACATGTTTTATTGGTGCATTATAGTTGTTACATATTCACACATTCATACAATATAACAATATAATTTTGATGGCATGCCCCCAGTGATTTTCACTAGGCCCTCCTCTTAAAGATCCCCAGTACTTCCAAATACTGCCATTATGGGGACCAAGTACTTAACACATGGGACTTTGGGGCACAGTATCCAAACTACAGTACTAACACAAAGCAAGTGCTCCAGAAATTGTTACTATTATTATGCTGCTGCTGTTGCTGCAAAAGCATCTTGCTGGCTGCCTTCTCCCTCTCCACACAACACTGTGAAGTAGGTACTGTCATCTCTTATTTTATAGAGGAAAGGAAAGAGACTCCTTGAGGTCAAGCAACTTAATGTCACATAGCTAGGGTCTGGAAGAATGAAAGTTTGAACCCAGGTCTTTGATTTCAAATCATTTGTACTCATCCTAAGGTAGTGAAGTTGTAAAAAATTGAAACATGCTGTTAATATTCTGATAACATTTTTATGATGCAGTTACAAAAAGATATGCTTTGCCTAAGTAATTCCTGTTTGAATTGCTGTGAGTGGGTTACTGCTCGTTTACTTGTATGAGGCAGAAGCTCAGCTTCTAAATAAAAGACTCCCAAATTGCATTCTACTATGCCAGCAGCTTTGGAGCTAGATCAAGACCCAATTCAGCCTTAGAGAATGGTCTCGGAGCCTGAAGAGGTTATTTGACAAAGATGGATGGGTATGTGCTAAGAAGACTGGGTTTATATCATTTTCTGCCCCCAAAGACTGAGGTATTCTCAGACCAGCTTTTGAAATAGTGCTGGCCTAAGAAGATCCTGTTTCAGCACTGGACATTGTTCTAGAAGATGCCCTGTTTTCCAGGGTGATTGGAATGAATTGGCTTATCATGGCAGTGACATTTTCTTCCTTTCTCTTATAGTTGTGATAGACAGAATCCTAAGCATAGCCGGAAAAATAGGGATTTATTGTCAAGTTATAGCTGTTTATGAGGAGAATGTGGAAACTTATAGGAACCAAGACAGCTACAAAACAAGACATTTCCCGCCGCACCCCACTCTTTCTGACAGTTTTTCTTGGCATCTTTATCTCTCCCTGCTCAGGGTTTCCTTGTACTCTGCAGCTTAAATCTCAGGAGCAATCTGAGATTTGTCAGTTTCCACCCAACTCTCTTATCTTTTGTGCAGAGCTGCATTGTTGATCATTAGCTAGCATATGAAATGTGACGCCCAACATGGTCAACAGCCACCCTGCTCCACTCCCGCCCCTCCAAACCCATACTTTCTGGAGCATGGGGCTGTGATCAGAACAAGAGAAAGCTAGGCATGCCAAGAATTTTCTGGCCTGAAATTAGGGTCTTTGTCCTTTAAAAAAATATTTATTTTTGATTCCCACATGGTCTCTGGGTTGTGGAAGAAAGTGAGATAAAGTGAAGGAACCTCAACTATTTTTTCCCCTAGAGTCTATGCACTATAGTAGTCAAATAACAGGTTTATATGAAGATGCATAGATAGAGTAATGTTTACTTTTTCTGTTTTTTTTTCTTTTTTTTGTTCATGGTCATGAAAACCATGTCTTTCTTTCCTCTACCAGGTTTAGAACATGTATTAGATAGGAAGGAAATAGATCAATGAGTCACTATTTTGGATGAAACTCATATTCTGTGTCTTAATAAATTACATTTTTCTCTCTAACAGACTTTTTGCATTTAGTACCGTTCCATCTATCTTGGTTCTTATTCTTCCCAAGGCTCTAAAATTGACAAGAAAGATATTATTGTTTCAATTCTAAACCTAGACTTCCCTAGGTTCTTACCCTAGGTCCTAAGAGTACAGAGAAGGAAGAGGATATAGGTATGGGTCCTCCAGGCCTTCACATGATGGATGGGTAAGTCCTTTTTCCTGTTGTCAGAGTTCTAATAGAGGCCCACAGACTAGAACATTCTTGATAGCTGATGGGAACCACACATTGAAAGAAAGATGCTGAGTTTCTACCTAGGCAAAAAACTTCTGAGAGACTATCAAATAGGTTAAACCAGTACTAACTGTTTTGTTCTTGAAGGCTAGGACTTGAGGAGTTGAAATAGGATTTATTTAGTTTTAGATTGCATGTCCCTCCTTCTCCATTTGAGAGGGGAGTTATCAAGGGAACCACTTAGAGGGATTAGTATGTGTGTCCTAGAATTTAGAGGACATAGAGAGGTCAAGAGAATAAGGGCCACTTATTGCTATGCCTTTTCACCCAATTTCTTCCTGTTAGCCCTGTGCATAGGAGAGAGAGCAGCAGAGGGAAACACAACTGGGTAAAGCCCTCAGGCTCCCAGCCCTAAAGCAGCACCAAGTTGGGAAAGTGGGGAAGCTTGCATGTAACATAGTTAGAAGCTCTGATCATTTCACTGGACTAGGAACTTTCCTAAATAGAATGAGGTTTGAGATTTGAAATTTGAGACTTGAGGGTCCCAGAAAATCTATGAGACTGGCTTAAGATTTCCATCAAGCAAAAGAAAAGCGCTAGCTGTGCATTTGAGATGAAGGTGCAGCTTGATTAAAGTTGCTTCATGGTTGCATCCCGTTGATGCAATTGGATAATTCAATAAGGCATTGCATTAAAAGTGCTCATTTCATCCTCTGGACAACTCTTCAAGCAGGTACCTTATGTGACCCACATTGTATAGATGCAGAAACTGAGACCAGGTGAAGCTTAATCACTTATTCAAGGTCAAACAGCTAAAAAGCTTATTAAAAACTTGCACTTATGTGCTTTTCCACACTCCCTCTTAGCATGCCAAACTTCACAACTAGTCCAAAGACGTCTTCACCCTCCACACGGCATCCGGATAGTTTTTGGATCAGGCTTGAGTAGAGTATACATTTCACTGTGTTCGTGTTGAGGCTTTGGTTTCTTCAGTCTTAGCTATAACTTTTGTCCTGTTTCTTTGAGTTGCATCCACACACACGCTGGCCAGCATTTCCCATCTGTTTCCCCTCCTAGTGGCCTTTTAAGCATTTTTGTTTTTTTGCAAGATTACTGCTGAGTGGCTGCTTCTTATGTCCACAAGCATAGCATTTCTGTTTAGCTGATTGAAGTTCTCCTCGCACTTAAATTCTGCTGCAGAAGCTAATGTGAGCATCACTTTTTTTTTGTAAATGAATGGGACTCTGTCTACATTTTGTCCAAAAGACCAAGAATAAAACAGTATTTTCATAAGCCAAAGTGAAGTATCAGATCACATATCCAGATCCTCGGATATGATGATGCTATTAGGACCCCAATCACAGGAGGGTTATAAGAATATTAAAATGTAAGATGTCAAAAGAAGAGTTTGAGAGAAAGTTCTAGAAGGATGTGCTCTAAATGTCATCCACAAAGCTCCTTGAGTACCTGGTGACTGACACAAGACTCTGGTGATGTATCTAAATAAAAAGATCAGGAGAAGGGAGGCAGCTACATGTTTGCTGCAAGTTGAGCAAGGATGTATGAACACTAGGACCCAAGTGCAGCTCTTGTGGATCAGATGTGTGTCATGGGGAAGAGAACGATGCCATGGAACAACTCCAGAGCCTGCCTTTGTTGTGAATGGGAGGAGGACTGACTGAACTTCCAGAGGTTGAGGTTGGATATTTGAGTCCGGCCAGAGGCATCCTCATCATGGAATATGCCACTGAATCTTCCCAGAGAGGATCCCAAAGCCTACCAGAACATCTCAAGAAAGCTAGCTTCAAATGCCCATTAGGTCAGAGAGGATCAAACAGATATGCCCACAGGAAACCAAAACAAGACTGCATTCTGCCTCAACTGTGTTTACCTCTCCTTCCTCACAACCCCACACTCTTGGCATCATTCCTTAAGGCGACAGAGGGAGGTGAGGTGTAGGGACGAATTCCAGGAGGGACAATTGAGAAGCCAACCATGCTCTCCCCTGTTCCCGCTATAGTAGGCCAGGCCAAAGCAAGCGCATGGTGGAGAAATGAGAATCTTCAACTTGAAAAGAAGTATGAGGTTTCAATTATGTGGGACTGAACATCTTACTTACCTTGTTAAGACTCTTCTTGGGACACAGGCAGAGAATTTTTCCTTATCTGAAGAAAAGTACTGGGATTGTCTGATATTTCATCAAAGAGAAATGAGAAAGAACTAGCCCCTCACAATGACTGTGGAAAAGCCCTGATGGAGGAAGAACGAGTTTGTTTCCTGATTGTATCTACTCACAAATCTTACCTGCTCAGTGAGTCAGTTACCCATCAGCTAGTAAGGAAAAAAAAGCCCATTTTTTTCAGGGCTGAGGACCAAACTTGGGGCCTTGCACATGTAGGCAAGTGCTCTACCACTGAGCTAAATCCCCAACCCCAAAAAGCCCATTCTTATTTTCTTTCTCTATTCCCTTTCCTTTAATTTTCTTCATATTACTTGCATCATCGGACATATAGACTTATGTAGTTGTTAAGTGTCTGTCTCCCTTTGCTAGGATATGAACTTCATGAGAATAGGGACTCTGGTCTGTTTTATTCCCTATTAGCAGTCTGTAGAGCAGTGACGAGCACGTAATGGGTATTCAATACATATTTGTGGAAGGAAGGAACGAGGGAGGGAAGGAATGAAGAACTAACTTCAATAAATATTTATTGAGGACCTATTATTTTGGCAAGCATTATGCTAAATGCTAGGGTAAGAAATAATTTAAAACAAGGTCCTTGTACATAAGGAACTCACAATTCATAGGGGAAAGGGGACATACAACCACAGAGGCACGGGATATGGTGGTTACTGAACTGAAATGGGTTGGTGGAGGATCAGGTATAGTTTCCTTTGAGACTCCTTAACTATATCTTATTTTTTTTTTTAAAGAAAGAGGGAACAGAGAGAGAGAGAGAGGAAGAGAGAAGCAATCTTTATTTAGTTTTTCATGTGACCTTAATTCCTCAGACACTTCGCTGTGTACGTGGTGCTGGAGTTTGAACTTGTGTCCTTGCACATGCCAGGCAAGCGCCGTAACCACTGAGCCACTGCTCCAGCCCCTCCTTAGCTATATCTTGAAGGGTCAATCTCATGGCAGACTCTGGGGACATGATGCTCAGGTTTTGGTGGTGGAATAAATCGGTTTCCCCCTCAATGGTTTTAGAAGTTTTAAGAGGCCAAGTGGGGGTCATAGAGGATCTAGATTCACAAGGGATAATAGTTCAAGCCACTGAAGTTTCTCTGATTGCCTTATTAGTCTAAGTGATTATGAGTAATAGCATTTTTTTTATTTATTTGGACCTTATTCAAATAACATAACTTCATCAGAATGAATTCGGTAGAGACTGAAATGATCAGGAACAATTCCATTGCTTCTTCAATTTGTTAAGCCTCTCACCCAAGCACTCTCTACACTACCAAGGGGTGGGGCCACAGTCACTGGTGTGACCCCTTCCTGCATGTGAGGTTGACCTTGAAGTGAGGGCTGCTGAGAAGTGTAAGAGAGACCTTGCCTGAGGAAGTGGTGCATGTTGAACCCTGAAACTTATGATCTCACTTGTATGTGGAATCTAAAAGCATCAAGCTCCTTGAAGAAGAGAGTAGATGGTGGTTACCAGAGGCTGAGGGGACGGGGAACAGAAGGGATAAAGACAGAGTGGTCAACCAGCACAAAGGTGCGGTTAAATAGGAGGACCACACCTTGGCTATAGCTAAGAATGTGAACCGTAAAGTAGCTAAAAGGGGGGATTTTAAGTGTCCTTACCACAAAGAAAAAATAAATACTTGAGGTGTTGAATATGCTAATAGCTGGATGTGATCATTGCACAATTGTATACATGAATTGAAGCCACGTTGTATCCCATAAATATGTACAATTAATATTTTTCAATTAAAAATAAAATAAAACTTCAAAAATAGTGATACATAGGCCTAAATATGAACTGTTTAGTAAACTATAACATTAATAAATTAATGACCCTAAAAGAGGTTTAAAATGATTGTACCAGATCTGAGACATTAGATTATAATTTGCTTAGTTCAGGTATTTTTCTTTGATGCAGTAAAATAGTGATTTGACTAGTATAGTCTTACAGATGCTTTTTTTTTTTTTTTAAAGAAACAGGGGACATTGAGAGAGAGAGAAAGAGAGAAGCAATTTTTATTTAGTTTTTCATGTGACTTTCATTCCTTGGGCACTTAGTTGTGTATGTGGTGCTGGGGTTTGAACTTGTGTCTTTGCACATGCCAGGCAAGCGCCATAAACACTGAGCCACTGCTCCAGCCCCTCACAGATGCTTCTTGCACTTATGTCTAAGAACCTGAATGGAGCATATGGATCAAATTTTTACAGATGGGATAATTTTAAATGCCATTGTAGCAGTAAGATATTTGGGAATAGTGGTCTGCTGAGCCAGGGCTCCTGCTTGCTTCCTGTCTCCATATCCTCTAAAGTTGGAGTTGATGCCGCCAGTTTGAGCATCATTTCCTGGAAGTATTTTGGATCATCTTTCAGTATTAGCATAACTGCATGTACCTTTCCTGTTTCAGGAATTCTATATAAATATATAAATTTTGGCCAATGAGTGTACTTTGCTTGTTTTTTGCTACTTCTGTGGGGTGATTTATTCTAGCAAATATCTTCTGTGTCATTTCTAGGGATTTGGGACAGGAATGAAAGCAGGTCACACACCATTTGAATACCATCACTCTCCTTTGCTATTCTAATTCTATGTCAATAATCATGCCCTAATTTAACTCTTAGACTAGATTTTAATTTTTACACATATTAGTTTACTGTAGCAGGTATTACTTCAACCGGGCAGCTTGAAGTCCCTTTTGTGGTTATTTGATGACCATTAATTACATAACCAAGACTGTTTTGTAACAACAAATGGGTTTGTCATCTTAGAGTGATCAGAAGAGAGAGAGAAGAAAAAGAGAGAGAGAGAGAGAGAGAGAGATTTGTTCAAGATTTATTTCTTCTAGGGACAGAAATATAAACCATTCTTTTTTTTTTAAACAATTTTATTTAGTTTTTCACATGGGCTTAGTTGCTCCAACAATCAGTTGTGTACATGGTGCTGGGGTTTGAACCCGGGTCCTCGTGCTTGCCAGGCAAGCGCCGAAACCGCTGAGCCACCGCTCCAGCCCCTATAAACCATTCTTTAGAAGCTTGCTTGAACAGGTAATGTGGGGAAAATGAAATTAGTTTTTTTAAATTACACCAGACAAGTCCCATTTGTTCAAAATAATGATGGTTAAATTTGTGGGGACCTCTCTGGGATCCTTTAGACTCTGTATGTGGCACCACTAAGTTAACCTAGATGTGAAAAGCAATCCAGTATTTTCAAGGGCAAAAGTAACTGCTGAGCAATAAGAATGGCCTTTTGATGACTTTTAAAGATAAAGATTTCAATGAAGTCTTGGCATGACCTGTTCTTGAAGCTGCTGCTGCTGATTTTTTTGGCAATTGTATAAATATGCTACCCTTGGTGAGGGGAGTGCTATTTGACAGGCTAAAAGAAGACTTTATTTTTCACAGAAGATCTAAGATCTATAATCTTCAACTTTATTGGTCTCTCATTCACCTTGAAGAAGATGTAAAGACAGACAAAAAAAAAAAAAGGCTGTTAAATTGAGAAGATCGAGGCAAAAGTTAGGAATGTGGAAGAATCATCTGGAGGGAGTGTGCAGGTTGTGATCTTACTCCCAGAGGGTAGGGGTGGAAAGGGTGTCCCTTCACTCTAAACCTGAAAAGTTGAGCAGTCATGGGTACCACCCAGGAACTTGATAAGAGTTCCCTGGAGTTATGGGAATTTGATGGACCAGAGGTCTCATTCGTGCTTGCCAAAAGATAATGTACGGGCTAGAGAGGTTCAGAAGTGGCCTGTGGCACCAGAGGGAAAACTTGACTTGGAGGAAGTATCTATACTTCCTTCAGTATGTGTCAGAGGAGTGTGCTTTTTGGGGACCCAGGAAAAAAATTACAAATTGAGAATCATCTAAAATGAATCTTCCCGTGATTCTGCCAGTGGGAAAGTCATACTCAGGACAAAGCTACAAAGTCAAAAGTTACCTCCTCGTTCTCCGTGCCAATTACCCAGGTTATGTGTCTACTGGGTTTTCTTAAATGCAGCACATATGGGGGAGTTCATTCTGGAAGTTCAGAAAGTAGGACTTAAAAAAAAAAAAACCTCGATACTCAAGAAAACAGGGAATAAGTGATATTATGAAATACACTTCCTATATATATTTAATATTTTTATATTACCATTTGAATCGTTACATTTTGTTATGCAAATTAAATAAATATTAGTGATTATTTTATGAGTGTGTGCTTGTTAATTTAGCTATCTAGTGTACCAAATTGCCAATCTGAATTTTGTGTTATATATGTATATACAGCCCCAAAGACTTTTAAACATATGGAAGTGCTTTTATGGATTACCCACCCTTATGTCGGGTTATGAACATTTCTACACCAAAGTGATTTTTCACTTTAAGCTGGTGTAAGATTAGGTTTGCCTACACGTACCAGAAACCAAAAATTAACAGAGGCTGTTCACATAAGGTTTTATTCTTTCATGTAAAAAGTATGCAGGATAGCAGGCCAAGATGGTGTAGAAGTCCCACAGATTGTCACAAAAGCCCTCCTCCCTCCAGTGTTCTGCTCTGCCATCCCTGAGGTGACACCCAAGATGGCTGTTGGAAACCAGTCATAATGCTCACATTCCACGCAGCAGAAGAGGAGAAGACTTCCCCAAGGTTTATACGCTACTTCCATTTATGCTCCATATTCTAGACACTGTCATGCCTAAGCATAGGGGAGGCTGGAAAATGTGGTCTACAACACCATGTGTCCAGCTAACGTGGGGATTCTACTACTGATGAAGAAAGGAGGATGGATTTGGGGGATAACGTTGCCCTCTGATTCAGGAAACACAGAGGTTAGGAGTGGTCTCTAGAGTCAGACAGCTTCTCTTTGATTCTTGGTTGTACCACTTACTAGTTTACAACTTTGGTCAAGATTTTAAAACTTTCCATATCTATTTCCTCACATGGAAAGTGAAAGTAACAGAGTTTTCATGAACACTTAATGTGAAGATATTTAGAATGATGCCTGGACATGTGCTATTGTTACTGCTATTATCCCCATGATTTATTCAAACTCACTAAACTATAGTCAGTGTAGTCTCTGGGGTTTGTTTACAATTCTAGTCCTACATTATTCAGCTTCTTGCCGTTACCACAAAACACCTGGGACATCTAATTTATTAAGAAAAGAGGTTTATTTAGCTCATAGTTTTGGTAATTGAAAATCCAAATAGCATATCATAGGCTCTGGTGAAGGCCCCATAGCATATTGAGGGTTTACATGGTGTGGCAAGAAGCCAGGTGGGGCCAGACTTGCTGCCTTTTTAATCAATGAACTCTCAAGAACCACCATCGTGTCACTAGAGAACTACCTTAGACTCCTAGTGACCCGAGATCCTCAAACTAGAGCCTATCCCTTAAATGTTCACAGAACCTCCCAGTGCCACTATCCTGGGAACCAACCCTCTGATCATAAGAGTCTTTGGGGAGATACAATTAAGTCATATCCAAGACATAGCATTTTCAATCTAGTATGAAGACTGGTACTTCATGGATATGTATGGATAAGTAAATGAATTAATCAGGCAAATTTCAAATCATACAACTTGTATTTTCTAGCTGTACATTGCTTAATTCCTTTCATCCTCAGTTTTCCCACCACAAAAATAGAAATAAATTATGCCAAGTATTCTTTCTTTTCCCCTCCAGACCTACTCTATAGCTTTCTCAACCAAGTGTCAAGGAGGATAACCTTTTATAGATTATACCAGTGAGCCCTCTTGCCCTCTGGCATTCTGTGGGAGTTTGGCCCACAGGAAGCTCTGGCAGGTGATTAGAGGTGGAAAGAGAGTGAGTGTAGCCATCATTTCTGTGGTTTCCTTCCTGCAGGACCATGATTTGGTGATCATTGTGTGTCTGTTCTGACAACCACAACTATTAGGTGGTACTCTCTCTATAGCTGTAGGTTTTTCTGGGTTTCAGTAATTGCTCTACCACATGGCTCTTCTGTATGACTATTCTTAAGTGCTTCAACATTGTTGATGTCTTAAAGTTCGTCATACTTTTATAAAATAGGTCCTCCTTAAATTCTCCTCAGTTTCCCATCTTACTGATATTTTCCTTCTGAGGCCAGAAGTCACAGAGTTGCTCTGAGTATTCTATGAAAATGCATGTGTACTGTCTGGCACAAAATAAACACTCGATAAGCTTGAGTTCCATTAATGCTATTATTATTTGCTTTCTTTTCTTTTGTTTTTAGGGCTGAGGACCAAACTCTGGTCCCTGCTCATGCTAGGCAAGCGCTCTGCCACCCAGCTAAATCCCAACCCCTATTTGTTTTCTTTCATCTCTCATCATTTTATGTTTGGTGATATTTTTGCTTGTCATAATTTCTGAAGGGCTGGTGGATTTGTTGAAGTATTTTACTGTGGAAAATGATCAGAGCATACCCTAATGTCAATTTTTCAATCATACCGTCAAAAAAAAAGGTGGATAGTAATTGTTTCCTCAAAGATATTTTTTCTTTTTCTGTTGTCAAATTATATAATATGAAGTCCAGTACAAGTTCCCTTAGCATTGACTTGTGAATGGGGAAATCTTAGAGGAAGAGCAGTTGGGCTAGTGGTATATGGGTCATAGCTGGGAAATTGGGTTGGAAAGCTAATGATGTAGGAGGCTGAGCTCTTAGAGAGCAGTAGTCAAGGAAGCCACGAATCTAGAGACCTGTAGTGTAGACCAGGGAACCAGGCTCAGTGATCATCATAGAACTGTTTTGAGTGGGACAGGATCTTAGTGATATAGCAGAGCATTATTGCTAACCCAAAGTGGACCAAAGCTCTTTGACTATAGCTGTGATACTCCTGTAGTTGGAGGCTACAGGTTTCTAAAGAGTATTGCCCTTTGAGAAAGAAAAATCTAGTGGGATGGCTGTGTTCTGAGGCTTCACCAGATGTTTGGGGGAATGCAGTCTTCGAGTTCAGAGAAAAAAGTGGGTTCTTTTGGTGGTGAGTTCTGGTTCTCTGCTCTGAACCTCCAGATTCATGACCTAGAATCTCGTATGCGGGAAATATTGAATTTTGAGTACCCATTTTTCTTCCTAAGATCCTCTAGATGCTATCCATGGTGCTTCTGCTACTGGTTTGAGTACATCATATGATTTTCAGATTATCCCCATAGTAACAATTGCTTGATAATTTGTCAAATTATCCTCCCTGATCAGGAATGGATAATGATGATGAGATGACAATGAGTCCTTTTAGATTTACAAAGTGGTTGCTACAAACATTTTCTTATTTAGGGAAGTTAAATATACCAACTTCAAGAAGGATCAAGAAGGAATAGAAAGCAGGGAGAAGTTGGTAATTAGTTGAATGAAGCACTTTACATTTCACAGGAACAACAAATTTTACTTTTATTTTCCAACAACACCCAGTAAGAAATTGCCATTTTTAGATATTCATGATAAAATAGTTGATGGCTGGGCTGGGGTAGTGACTCAGCAGTTATAGCACTTGCCTGGCATGTGCAAGGACGTGGGTTCAAACCCCAGCACCATGTACACAATGAAGAGTTGGACCAAAGAAGGCCACATGAAAAACTAAATAAAATTGAGTCTGTCTCTTTCTCACTGTCCCTCTCTCTTAAAAAAATAGTTGATGGCTATAAGATGTTATTTTTTTTAATGTCAAGGAGTCAATAATTAAAATCAGAAAGCACTTCAATGGGAATATATTTTAGTAATTGATGATTTTAATGATTATTTTTCTTATATGTGGCTTCTATTTTTCCAGATTTGGATATCAGAAGCACATGAACAGATGTCACAAGTTCTTTTAAACAAAACCTTCGTCAAAAAAAAGAGCAAGGCCTTATTAAATGAGGAAACATTGTGCTCTGGGATTACTGAAAGGTATCCTTCTTTTGTTTATAGGACATAAGCATGCAGGAAAGGATTTATAGTAATAGTAAAGTGTGTGGTTCCTGCTATACATTAAGCTCTTTTGCCTCAAACGCCAATGCTTTCTGCTCATGGTGTTCCTCTTTGGAATTCCTTTTCTCTCAAATATTTGCCATTCAACACTTTACTTGAATTGTAGGTCCAGCTAAAACTCTCATTTCCTTTTTATACATTTTTCTGGTCCAGGATTCTGACTATTTAGGTTTGAGCCCCAGTTCCATAATTACGAAAATTATTTGGTGTATACAATCCTGTTTGTACACCTATACAATGGGAATTACTAAAGTGTTCACTTCATAGGGTTATTCTGAAGTTTAGATGAAATAAAGTTTAAAAAGTACCTAGAGATATTGCCGGAAAAGCTGTAAGGAATAGGTAAGCTCTCATTGATCAGGATTAATTGCTCTGGTATTCTTGCCATCTGAGTATTTTAGGTCCTATGTAACAGTTGCACTTGTGTTCTAGTTGTGTGTGTGCCTTTCCCCAGAGACAGAGGATCCTTGAGAATAGGAACTATTTCTCAGTTTTACCTACAGTCCTGCAACCTGGCACAGTGTCTCTCCATGGAAGAGCATGACGCAGACTTTGTCTTTTATTTTTATTTTTGGAAAATGCTGACAAAGTGATAACAAAAATGTTAAAATTTCCTTTTACTGATTTTATTTTGAAAAGTATATAAACATTGCAAACATAAAAATGCTTTAAAATAATCATAAACATTCAACACCAAATTCATTTTATTTAGCTTTGATAATTTGTATATGGCAGTCTGACATGTTTTATTAAAAACTGCTATTTTGTTTACAGGGACACAGGATTGCCTGAAACAGGCTTTGGGTCTGTCTTTACCAGACATCCACCAGATTGGGATAACATGTAAGTAGCCCCTAAACCACTGCAGATTGTATGAAATGTTTGTTGATCAAGAGGTTTGTGTACAGCAGTGAAGGAGTGAGGGGTGAGCCAAGGTCAACAAAATGCCCTTTCCATAACCTTTCAGACTTTCCTTTATGGATTTTTGTCCAAGAGGCACGGCATTAATAATAATGATAGGAATAATAAAGTCAATCTTCATTATTTGTAAATTCCATATTTACAAATTCTTCTAACTCTCTAAAATTTATTTGTAACCTCAAAACCAGTACTTGAAGCATTGATGTGGTTACTTGCAGACATGGGCAAAATATCGGAGTCACCCGATGTGCACACTCCATCTGAAGGGAAAAAAGGAGGTGATCTGCATTCTTGTTTGGTTCTCATGCTATAAATGAGTGTCCCTTTAATGGTATATTTAGTGCCATCCTTTTCTAACTTTTATGCTTTTTATTGATCTCATTGTTAAAATGCTCCTCAAGCCTAGGGCTGAAGTACCATAGTGTCCTTAAGTGCAATAAAGTTGTGATGTGCCTTTTGGAGAAAATCCATGTGTTAGATTATGCTTCATTCAGGAGAGAGAGGTATAGTGCTTTTGGTGGTGAGTTCAATGTTAATGAAGCAACAATATATTCTAAATAAGATATCTTTATAGAAAACACACAAAATAAGTTTATGTATTGATCAAGCATTGACATGTCATGATCAGACACTTTCAGGAACCTAACCTTGTATTTCCCTTAAGAGGAAGGTAAATGGATGGATATGGAAGAGCTCATGCTGAGTAAAATCAGCTTAACCCAGAGAACTAAGGGTCGATTGTCTCCACTCATCTGTGGAGGTGGGGACTAGACCCTGGACAATGAGAAAGTTGTTTAAATCCAGATAAGATGTAATGTTTTACAACCTAATACTTTTTTTAGAGATATAGTGGGAAGGGGAAGGGCGGGATAAGGGAGGGTAATTGAGGGGGCACTCCTGGGGGTAATTGCAATATCCAGAATATATACACATTTTATATTATTTTGTTAAAAACTTGTATGGTTGTTCAAAAATAAAAAAATTAAAAAAATAAAGTAACCAAGCAAGTCACAGAAATGAAGCACAGAGTGCAAGAATCCTAAACCCCCATGTATTAAAAAGCAAATAAGCCCATTTGTTAAAATTTTGATGCATGTAAGGCTTCAATCTATAACAATAATTTCAGCATACTTTCAGTTCTTAAATCAAGCCTGACGAATTATTTTTAATTCATTTGCCTATAAATTTTGCTTTTCTGCATAAAATTTAATAGACTTTGCTTATTAAATAGAAAACAATAAAAAAAGAGTAATTGTTCAGTGTTTGCTAATTCAATGCGACCACCTTTTAGAGCATTGCTATGAAGAACTGTGAAGAATTGACTGTACAGCAAGAGATTAATGCATTTTGACTGATAAATGAAATTACTTGGGCTCAGCATTAATTATTACCACAAAATAGAAATTTTTATTCACTCATCTTTATAAAGAAGACATTTTTCATAATATATAGAAAAGTGTTATGGAAATATATTTATAAACATGACAAAATTCTTGGTATTGGATTGTGCATTGGATTGTTGGAAAGACTAAGGAAGTCAATACATGTAGAACACTTAGAATGGTAACTGACGCCTACTTAGGAATCATTCTGCCGCACACTTGGTGACAACTTTCAGTCTGCAAACACCTATGAGTTCAGGAAAATTTTCTTGATTTGTTTCATTCATGACTTATTTAATTTTCTCTGTTCTCTCTCTCAGAAATCCTTTGCTTAGATGTTGGGCTGTTTGTCTGGTCCTCTGATTTTCATGACTTTTCTCTCTTATTTCTTTTTGTCTTTGGTATTCTTCGCCATCACCTCACCTCAACCACACTAATGAATTTTTGCTATTTTCTGAATTGTTTTGCTTTTATAAGATCCTTTTCGGATTTCATGAGCACAACATCCTCTTTCATCTCTCTGGGGATGTTAACCATAGCTTGCTTTTCTTTCATTTTCTTCTCGTGCATTGTCTGTGTGGGCTCAAAGCTGCTTTGTCTTTTGCTTGCCTTTCACTGGTATGGTATCTAGCTCCATGCTTGAAGCATTTTCCTCAGATGGCTGGTAATCAATGCTTGGGTTTTTTTCATTATGAAGAGATAAGGCTACGAACATGAGTGAGACTTGTTGACTTGGAGCTTCACTGGAGGAATCTAGATGGGTCATTTTGGCTTTTTTTTAAAGCAACCCTAGTGTCACAATTTTAGTCTTTCCTCTTAGGCTGGTCAGATTTTCAGAGAAGGCTCCCCAGTCTCCCACCTAAAAGGTGAGAAGCTGGTGCTGCTGTCCTTGGAGTGCTGGGACATCAGCATTAATTCTTCATTGTGTACAGCTCTTGACTGTGTTGTTGACCAAGGATTTTTTTCTTCTTTCCAGTGAATGAAGTCCATGTGTTCTGCTGATGTAAGGGGAGGTGCAGTTGCTCTGCAGTGGAGAAGGAACCCTTGGAGATCTAATTACTTCTCAAATAGCTCTTCCCAGATCATCCTTTAATATCTTAGGATCAGGCTTTCAGCTATCTCTTATCCATCTTCTCTTACACTTCCAAAATTTATTTCTCTCATCCTTTCTGTTCGTGAGAATTTTAATTTTTTATACACTTTAATGCAGTTTTAGTGGAGCTTTTGAGGAAGCAAGATTCAATGTGTTAATTAACTGTAAGTCTGAAGCCACCAAGTCTCATCTGGTAGTTCACCTCCTCCAAGGACCTTCCCTTACCTATCGTTCCTATTCCTATGGCTTTTTTAGGCCCCTCTTTGTGGGCGTTCTAAGCTCTGTGTGCTTCTTCTATATCAACACTATTCATTTATATTCTTTAATAAGGTTTTTTTTATTATAGTTTTACATATTGAAGTGGTTTTTTGTTACTCTTTCATACATGCACACATCATATATCCACTCTTTATCTTCCCCATCCTCTTTCTCTGCTCCAGCCACCTCCCCTTGTCCATTACCCCCAATCATCTCTAGCCTGCAAGGTTGCTCCCAGTTTGATTGGTAATCCATGTTGATGAGTCTATTATTTGATCTTAATGTTTTCTTTCCTATATTGTACTCTAGCTTCCACATGTGAGAGAAAACATTTGGCCCTTGAGTTTCTGGGGTTGGCTAATTTCACTCAGCATGATTTCCTCCATTTCTATCCATTTACCAGAGAAGGCCATGATTTAATTTTTAAAAAATAGTTGAGTAGAATTCCATGTGTGTGTGTGTGTGTGCGTGCGCGCACGTGTGTATACAAATACATATCATAGCTTCTCGAAACATTCATCCAGTGATGCACATGTGGGTTGATTCCATAATTTAGCTATTGTGAATTGTGCTGCTATAAACATTGATGTAGCTGTGTTGATGTAGTGTACTGAATTTAAATCTGGGAAAATATCCATGAGTGGGATAGCTGGGTTATATGGTGGTTCCATTCCTAATTTTTTGAGGAGTCTCCACACTGCTTTCCAGAGTGGTTGTACTAGTTTGCAGTCCCACTATTCATCATTTTATAGTTACTTCCATTAGTGTCTTTCTTGCTAAATTCAATACTTTGAATGGCAAAGCTGTCACAGGTCCATCTCTAGTGCCTAACATAGTGCCTGACCTAAAGCAGGTGCACCATAATTATATCTCAAATGCATAGATTAATTATTTCTGATGTTGAACAGCAAATTATAATGGAAGAGGGCATATCTAATTCCTGTATTATTTGATTTAGGAATTTGAGACCTGAAGAACCAAAAGATGTTCTCAATTTCATTTTGAAAAATGCATTAGAAGACATGGTCTTTTATGAAACCAGCCCTTATTATTAGTTTGAATTGCTAGAGCAACTTGTTTATATTATTTGATTTATGAGTATTAGCAAGCAAATAAATAGATGAGCACCTTCAACTGTCCTTTGCTAATTCCATATGTAATTCTGTTTTTCAGGTAACATACACTAATTATAGGACATTTCATACAATAGAATTGTGTGGTGGTTTAGAATGTGCTCTCTTGAATATTAAATATTCTTTTGCTCCTTGCCAGCTGTACAGCTGTGGAAGTTAAATGTCAACTTTAAAAGGCAATGAATAAGAATGAGTTTGCTCAATGGACCAAAATAATGTGCCTCAACTTATAAAAGAAAGGCTGTAATCATAATGTAAATTTAAACTTCAGGTTACCTCTTAAGGAAAAAAATCAGAAGAAAGGTATAGCTTTGTTATTAAGGAAACGTTAGTCCAATGCACTGATCTTAATATTTTTAGATAATATCTATTTTGTGGTAATGGCACTTGACTATCTACTTTTGGGCCATTTACTTACTTCACTGTAGACTAAGATGGAGAAGATGCAATACTTACATAAATCGGTAGTATATATCTCAGGGAAACATTGAAAATCAGAACTAGAATGTTCGATACCACTTGTCACTTGTCAATATTGTCAGACTCATCATTCCTGACTTTAACTAGGGAAAAGGACTCTGTGAACAATTTCTTCCTCATATGGCACAGACTGAGATAAAGGGAAAAATTATAATATGGGAGCAGTTAGTTAGAGAGGAAAAGTGATATCAAAGACTTAATATGAGATTTGTCAACTTTGAGACTGGATTGAGCTCATCTAGAACTACAGCTGTTATTTCCCTTGAGAGTTGGCCACATTTCCAAGGACTTAACATTGACCGAAGTTGGGAGAGGTAACAGTCAAAGAAGCTCAAAAATCTTGTAGACAGCAACAGTGTTCTGGCCTTTGACACAGTTGCCTGTGGAGGAAGTCTCAAACATACCTTACTTTTACTGTGTGGATGTAGATAGTTGAAGCACAGAAAAACAATGGGAGGATCATTTCCTTTAAGGTACATAGGAAAAATGATCGGGGATTTGAACATACTGAGTGGGCTAACTTAAGAGTCTTTCTTTGCTCGTTTTCCTGATTCTGGAGCATCTCAAGTAAGTATGACATAATTTGGAACTCTTATCTATGAGGCACAGAAATCTAATTCACGAATTATCAGAGGGTCTCAGCATAACTGATTATCTAATACAGAAACATTTCATGGTTTGTCCACAGACCCAGACAGTTATAGCTAATTCATTTTAAGAAGTAAGGTTTTTTTAATGTAAAAATATCTGGACTGACTATTACATGCGAAGTTAGAGACGAAGATAATAGAATAAACAACAACAAAAGCTATAGCAATAAGGTTCAATTTTAAAGGGAAAATGTAGTAAGAAATATAATTTCATGTGAAGGTCTTATTTCTCAGAAACCTTAATTTATATACACTCATGTAATCTTGCATGGTCCTGGGATAAGGGTTCATGGAGGGTAATGGGTATTTGCCATATGAGAAGCAACTTCATAGGAGTTTGAGAGCTGTCCAGGAGTACTGAACACTGAGCACCTACTGGAGAATGGAGAAGTATCCAAGGTAGATCTCATACAAATCAAACTTAACTATTTCTTATTGTCATTTTTACTGAATCTCATTGCCTCCTGGTGGTAGTGATTAGTTTATATTTGTTGAAATTTTATGATAAGTGTGTCATTTTTCTAGAAATTTTCCAAACAATTTCATGATCGTCTTGGTGGGAGAAAAAAACAAAATATTGATTTGGATCACTTGGTTACTTTTTGCTATTTTGTGATTTTTCAGAAGACCATAGTATGGAGAACTAGGAAACCTGGGATCTATTTCTGGGCCTGCATTAAACCTACTAGGTGACCTTGTGCTGGCTAATAATCCTCTCTGGATGCCAGTTGTTTCCATCTGGAAAATGAGGGGATTGAACCAAATGATCTGTAAAGTCCTTTCCTGTGCTAAAATTTTATGGCTCTGAGGAGCAAGACATCTATGGTCGTGTAAATAGGTAAGTTAAATGAGGCCCAAAGTAGTTCAGGCAGTTAAGTTTTCATTGTTGGCAGGGAGCCCTTATCCATAATGTGTGTGTGTGGAGTGGTCACTTCTCAGTAGCCTCAGCAAGCTTGGGCCACAGTTTATTCCTCTCACTGGGGCAGTTAGCATCTGTAAAACTCTGCACTCTTCAAAGGAAAGATGCTGCATATAAATTGTTAGAGGATTATTTCCCCCCTTTACTCAAAATACAGTGCAAAGCATTTCCTTTCTTTTCTGCTTGTGCCCTCCTGTGGTGGCTTGTCTCTTGGTGAACAGAAGCCAGTTGTTCAACACTTTTCCAGATGAAATTTTAAAAGTTTTAAAACTTGGTAAGGATGATGAGGATTAATCTCAAAGAAAATGTAAGAAGAGGAGAGTGGTACAGTGAAAGACCACACCGTGGGAATGAAACAGACATGAATTCCATTCCTCATTCTGAATCTTACTCATTGCGGGACCTTTAGTTTTTGTGTGTCCAGCTTTCTTCTTTGGGGCAACATCCTTGGTGTAATTACATCCCCTTGGTGTAATTCAGCTAGGCTGTATGATGGTCAGGATGATTCTGTTAACCATTCCCACCTCCCCACAAGCCCAAGGGTTGGTTACCTGATCCAGTCAGAGAACATGCAGGGATGGTAAACATGGAGAGGTGTCTTCCTCCTCTGCTCAACATTGCAGGTTCAGAGGACAGCTTCCTTCTGGAGGAGCGTCTGTCTATAAATTGAGTTAAGCAGAGATATAGAAAAGGAATGTTCTCATGACCTGCTTATGTGAGCTGATATTTTCCTTTTCTTGTTCAAGCTTGAGTTGGGTTTCTGTACTTTAAAACTATAAGAGTAATGCGAATAAAATCAAATATGCACATGGAACGGATTGTGTCACGTATTTTTACAAATGCTAACTTGTTACTCTTTATTAGCACTTAAGTTGATTCCATCATCTGCGTTCTCTAGAGGGTAAAACAGACACACAGAGACATCAGGTAACAAGTCCAAACTCTCATAGCTGGTATGTGATAAGAAGTCAGGATTTGAACTGAGACAGTTTAACACCAAAGCTCACGATCTTAGACACTCTTATATGTTCTTTGAATGAGAGGCCAGCCTAGGAGAACTCTGATAACATACTTTAGTTCTCTGAACATCACTTTTCTCTATAAACCCAGAGATAACAATTGCTACATTTAGGCAGGTTAGGCCCTGAGCACTTTAGCATCGTATATACATGAGATTTTTATTCTGGAAATTGGCTGATATCATTATATCATCATGGAGGCCAAGAAGTCCAGCCATCTGCCTTCTGCATGCTACAGAACCAGGAAAGCCTTGGTGTCATTCCATAAAGAGTTTCAGTGTCTGCGATACAGGGGAGCTGATGCTGTAGCAGCCAGTTCCACTCTGAAGGCATGAGAACGTGTGGGGTAAGAGGCTGCTGGTGCAAGTCCCCAAGTCCCAGGAACCGGAAGCTCTGATGTGTGAAGGCTTCTGCACAGTGAAGGAAATTATCAACTAAATGAAAAAGCAAAAACAGACCTGGAGAAAATATTTGCAAACCGTATGTCTGATAAGGGGTAAATCTCCAAAATAAACAAAGAACTTATGTAGCTTTCACCTGATTTTAAAGTGAGAAAAAATTAAACAGACGTTTTCCTAAAGAAGATATACTAATGGCAAATAGCTATATGAGAAGGTGCTTAACATCACTAATTACAGATAAAAACAATGAGATGTCACTTCAGACCTATTAGAATGGCCATGATCAAATACAAAGGTAATAAGTGTTAGCAAAGATGTGGAGAAATTGGAACCCATGTACACTGTTGGTGGGAATGTAAAGTGGTCAACCATTATGAAAAAGAATATGAAACTTCCTCAAAGATTATAAATTAGAACCTCCCTAAGATCCAGTAGCCCCATTTCTGCATATATAAGGAAACTAAGTCACTACAGAGACGGTTATACTCCCGTCTTCATTGCAGCATTATTCGCAATAGCTGAGATATGGAATCAACTCAAATATCATCCATTGCATGGATTGTGGCATGCATATACAATGGGGTCACCTTAGAAAGGAAGAAGTCCTGCTATTTGTGACAACATAGATGAACCTGGAGTACATTATGCTGAGTGAAATGCAGACACAGAAAAATGCTTCAAGATCTCTCTCATTTATGTGTGTAATCTAAAAAGTCAGATCTATAGAAGCAGAGGATACAGAATGGTGGTTGCCAGTGGCTGGAGGGTGGAATAACTGGGGCCATGCTGATCAAAGGGTACAAAATTTCAGTCCTGAAGAATAAGTAAGTTCCGGAGATCTAGTGTTCAAGGTCTACAATAAATAATACTGTCTTGTAACTTGATCTTTGCTAAGAGAGCAGGTCTTAAGTGTTCTCATCCCTCCATACACACTCGCAATGACTGTGTGGGGAGATAAATATTTTAGTGTTTTGACTATAGTGATCAGTTCATTATGTTTATGTACATTAACTTAAACTGTATAATTAAAAGATTTAAAACAGTAACAAGAAACCAAAGAATGTAGTAAAGATTTTTAAAATGTCATGATTACAGAATTTATATATAAGCCTGACCTCTCTTTTTATTCCGTGTACATTAATGATGACCTAGCATTACTAGTATTACTCTTCATAATAGTGAAAGTTTATGCAGTTGTAATATAAATAGCATTATTTGTGATTACTTAAAATAAACTCTTCAATTGGTCCAAGTACTACATCATGCATCATTGAAACATAGACATGGTTTTACAGGAATTAGAACTTCCCAGAATTACAGAAATCTTTGCATGTTTAATTTGATTCCATATTTGTAATTTACATAGTAAAAGTATTACCCTAACATGTTAGCCTTATATTGTTCTTTCAAATGGCTTCTAAAAATAATTATGCTTGAGAAAATTACATGTCCCACACATAAGTGAATTAACTCTTTCAAAGAAACCATTTGATGAAAGTCTACTATGTACCAGGGAAAGTTATACATTGGAAGTATAGAGTCAAAAGACACCAGCTTGTTTATCTAAAATGAGAGACAAAACAATAATTAATCAACACGTTTGCATCTCTAAAGAATAAGCTTGGATGAAAGAAACAGAAAACCTAGCTAGTAGCATCTTGAATGATTAAGGAATTTATTTGGTCACCTTGCATGAACTATTAGGGACAGAGTCCCAGCTGGTATGGTGCTAAAATAGTGTCATCAGGATCCAGAATCTTTCTGTCTTTTTTCTCTATAAGCCTTATTAGGTAGCTTTCATCCTGGAGATGGTTGCTATGCCTCCAACCACCAACCTGAAAGTGAGGAAGTAAAAGAGCTAAAAGGAAATCCTCGCCAGGATCCTCACCTACAAATATTCGACACAGGAACACAAGATATCATGAATACTGTCCCAAAGGTTAGCATAAGTATCCGAATTGGTTCCTCTATCTCTAGTCTTGTCCCTGTTAATTCCTCCTCCACCCTGTGGTTTGAATAGTCTCTTTAAAAAGCAAAAAGAACCATGCCATCCCACTGTTTAATTAATCCCATCACAGTATAGTTTTTTTACTTTTCATAAGCACTTGCTATGTGTCTGACACTAAGCCAAGGGTTTTACATGCCTTATTTTATTTAATTCTCAGCGTTTAGCATAGATTGCAACTTTCCTCTTTGAAAAGGACTCAGAGTGTATAAGGTAGCTCTCTCACAAATCTCTTATGTAGTAACCACTGGAGCTGGGTTTGTAACTGGTCTGCTCCATTTGACTGCAGATTCTGTTTCATTAATACTATATGGCTTTGTGTTTCATTGTTAAATGTACGTGGGGCTGCACATCCTTCAAATTACTTTAACATGAATTATCCTTTGTTCATTCTTCCTAAAAATTATACAAGGTCATTTGGATGGCTACATTCTCAATTGTATAGGAGAAAAAAAATGTAGAAATAAGCAGGGAGCCTGATTCCTCATTAATTAATTAATCCATCCATCTATTCTATAAATATTTACGGAACAGATATTAATAGGAAGTGCTATGAAGCAAAGTGCTTAAGCAACTTAAGGCTTCATGATTGGTTAAGGACAAAGCAGAAACTAGAAGTTTTGAATCACAGTTCTGTGTTCTTGATGGGAGGGAAGAACTGCTAGGGATCTTAGCAAGTGTTTGGCCTGGATCGGTAGCAACAGCAGATTCAAATTGTTCTCCAGTTCATTTTTCCTTTCCACCTCTTACCAGTGGTTTCTCAGAAGTCGATCTGTAAAAATCTGAAAAAATAGACTTGACATTCAGCAGCTGCCGAAGAGCTATTATATTTGATCTGTATAATTTTAGTCAGTAGGTTGAAGTAAGAGGAAATGGCAGGGACATCAGTACCAGCACAATATGAGATTTTTTTTTAAATGATGGTTACTCTTAAGGATGGACCAGAATTTCCCAGAATGGTCGTAATCTTTCCTCCTTCCCCACTGCAACATGGAGATTGCATGGCCCTCTGTGGCTAGACTTATTAACGGATGCTGTTCTACTGCTGCTGTGATGAGATTAATTTCAAGTTAATTTCCTGCTTCTTTGAGTCACTTACTCAGATTCAGATGCCTAGATGGGACCATGTGATTTGATGGGTATGCCACAAGCTTTTGTTCTGACTGCCAGGAAGCTGGGTAAGAAAATATCTGCCCCTCCTCCAGACAAAACAGAAAAGACGAAAAGAAACAGCTGACCTTTAAGGTTCTTCCAAGTTTAAGAAACTGTGACTCTGTGGGTGGGTTTGGGTACATCATCTTGTCACAGCTTCACAGATATCACTGGTGTCTTTGCAGGTGTAACTATTTTAACTAACACTGCAGCTCTAATGATAGCTTCAATATCAGAATTCTTTTTCTTTCTCTTCTTACAAAACACCTTTAGCTGTTCTTCACTTTGCAAGTTGTCTCATAACTGCACCTGTCAAAGGTCAAAGAGGTCAAGTGCGCCAAATGGTGGGTGGTGCTGGATGAAAGCCAGTTGTCTAACTTCCAAGCATCCTAACAGTGTGGCGTTATCCTAGTGAGTTTATCAGCATCTGGTCCTCAGTTTTACATTTCCAGAAAGATCATTTCATCTATGCTTCAGAATTTATCTGACTCATGGAGATTGATTTGTGCTCATTAAACTAATAAGAAAAGCCAGAATTCTAATTACTTAATTTATAATGAGAAAAATTTCAAGCACACCAGACAGTCATGTCAGCCTAATAAAAGCATTCTCTCTCTGTATAAAACCATATGGGAAGCCAGATTACAATCAGAAAGTGGTTCAGTTTGAAATCATTGCCAGGGGAGTTGGGTATATGATTATAAAGATTAACGGCCTTCGACTCTGATTGTCTGATTGTAATAGGACTCTTTCAGTTGTAAGTGACAGAAACACAATTCAAGTTATCTTGGGCAAAAAAGAGTTTATTAAAGGAATGTGGAAGTATACTTCATGGAATTATGATAAAGTCAATGGTGGAATCTAGCTTCAGGGTTACCTGCAATCAGGGCTAAAATATCTCCAGAATTCTCTTCCTATTGGCTCAATTTGCTTCCTCCGAGGACTAGCATCTTCCATATGGGTTTTCCTCCCTTGGTTTCTGTCACAGAAGAGTGACTGGCCCTTTCCCATTGGTTTCTTCTAAGAAAGGGAAATCCATCCCTACTGTTATGATTCTATGGTTTAGTTATGAGGTGTCCCCCCAAAACTCTTGTGTGAGAAAATGCAAGAATTTTCGGAGGTGAAATGATTAGATTATGAGAGGTGTAGCCTGAACTGTGGATTAATCCACTGATTTGAATTAACTGGGTGGTAACTGTGGGCAGGTAGGATGTGGCTGAAGGAAGTAGGTCACTGGAGACATCTTTGTGGCTTATATTTTTCCTCTATCTGCTTACTGTTGCCATGTGTGGAGGTGAATTCCTCCACCTTCCCCTTCTGCCACGATGTTCTGCCTCACCTTTGGCCCAGAGCTGTGTACTTGGCTGACCAGGGACTGAACTTCTGAAACTGTGAACTGAAATGAACTTTTCCTCTTCTATGTTGCTCTTGTCAGGTCTTTTGGTCACAGTCATAAAAAATCTAACTGAAACACTCATGGGGAAACCTATAAGCAGAGGCTGATCTTTGGAACCATCAGCTCTGTTTAGGGATGGAATGGCAGAGCAGAGCCACATGCCAGGCTTGCTTATTGTGGTCTCTAACAATGATCAAAAGTCATTGTGGCTGCCAGTGAGTCTTACTGGTGCACTGACATTGACTAGAGAGATTTGTTTATGAGTCAGGAGACTCTTCTCTAAGTAATATTGCTGGATAATATGTGATTTACACCTTCCAAATAGTGTATGAATATACTCATTATTTAATATCTCCATAAGATTTATAAAGATTTTTAATCACGTATCTAATGTATGTGAAATGGCCCTTCATTTTGTTTTACTTTGAATTTTAGTAACTATTGGATTTACAACAGAACCTTAAAACTGAATTTATTTTCAAGTAATAAGTAGCCATACTGGTTTCTTACACCATGAATGAATGGACGGTTAATGACCTTTGTGCATTTTCTATTGGAATTTTGTCTTGCTGATTGGTAAAGTGTTTTAAAATTTATTCTAGGTACTAATTTTGTGTTGGCTAAATTTATAATGAATTTCTTCTTCCAGTCTATGACTTTTCTTGTAACTTTATTTTTGTTGTCTTTTAATCAACAGAAGTTCTGAATTATAATTTAGTCAAGACCTATATATGAAATGTCAAACTGTAAACTTTAAGTTTCATATATATATACACACCCATATACATATATACACATATGCATGTATATATACACACATCTGTATATGTAACATACATAATATATATGAACACATATGTAACATTTTTTTATAAGTAGCTAGTTAATACAGCACCATTCGATCTACCCTTCCCTTGCTAATGCACAAAGCCCTTCCATCATATGCCAAATTGTCATATTTAAGCAGGTCGATTTCTCAGCTCTAGAGCTCTATATTCTGCTCTGGCGGTCTATTTCTATATTCTAGCACTGATATAACACTGTATTAATTACTACATCTTTATGCTATGTCTTGATATCTGATAATGTGAACTTAACCAGCATCTTCCTTTTTGAAGTTATCTCAACTTTCCTTGGCAGTTTTTGGGGTCAAATGAAAATTAGGATTTGTTTATCAAGTTCCATGAAATAGCTTGCTTGTGTTTGGGTCATCAGTGCTTTAAATTAGCATAGTAACATTACCCTTTTCTGTTTATTTAAATATGTTGGATTTTCCTGGACTAGCAGCAGTAGCAGGTATTTCTACCAAGGAGAAATCAGTTTGGGGAGTTTGCTCAGTATTTTAGTTTAAGAGTGCCCTCTTCTGTTAGAATATTGAAGTAAAGTTGATTTAATTGGTGACACTTTTCTGGGTGGAGGGTAGAAGGTGAAGGAAGGGAGGTCTACTGATGATGTGATACTATCTTATAGCTCTATGACATTGAATTTCTGGTGCTTGATATTTTTTCACCTTCCCAGTTGCCCCCAACTTCCCCAGAAGCAGTGCCTTCCCTCCATGCCATTCCAGTTCTTTGTTCTTGGAAAACCATGGTCCAGATCCTCTAATTTGAGAATGTTCTCAGTGTGTCCCCCATCAGGAGAGGATGCTCGCTTTCTGGAGGTGCTGTCCTCTGTGTCCTACCCTGGCCCCACAAGGGACCTGCTACCCTCCCCTCTCTTCCATGTGATCCTTGCCTGACTGCCTCAGCAGGGCTTTGATCTGTATCTTTCTCCTAGCACAAGAATCAAATCAAAATGGATCAAAGAGCTTGGTATCAAACCAGCCACGTTGCAACTGATAGAAGAAAAAATTGGTCCAACACTTCAACATTTAGGAGTAGGCAAAGAATTTCTCAACAGGTCTCCGAAAGCGAAGGAAATAAAATCAAAAATCAGTGAATGGGATTTCATAAAGCTAAAAAGCTTTTGTACTGCCAAGGAAACAATCAAAAGAGTCAAGAGGTTTCCTACAGAAATGGAGAGTA